>CABFWB010002228.1:36275-90299 GCA_902151455.1 Timema bartmani | reverse complement strand
ATTGCTTCGAGCGACGCTAGCAATTTGAGCAAATATTTCACGCATCATCGAGCAACGCTGGCATTTTTAGCAAACATTTCACACATCACCCTGAGCGCCACTGGCAATTTTTGCAAATATTTCACACATCACCCTGAGCGCCACTGGCAATTTTAGCAAATATTTTGCACATCACTGAGTGACACTGGCAATTTTAGCAAATATTTTGCACATCACTGAGTGACACTGGCAATTTTAGCAAATATTTTGCACATCACTGAGTGACACTGGCAATTTTAGCAAATATTTCGCGCAACACTGAGCGACGCTGGCAATTTTAACAAATATTTTGCACATCGCTCTCAGAGATGCTGGCACTCAAAGGGTTAAACTACAAAATTGAATTATAAATGGTGTTTATTGTAACTACCTATCACAATTTTATTAATTGCATTTAAAATGTGTATTAGGTATTTCAAGTGTTTGAACTATATATAAGACAATCTAAATCAAGCACCAGCTCAAATCTCAAAAAGAAATTATAAACTATATATTTACTTTAATAAACATACTATGTTTTTTTTTTTTTTGCTTGTATCGAGAGCGTCTTGAATTGAAAAAAAATTTTCTTGCGCATCGCTACTTAAAATTAACTCTGTACCTAAATTTTTTAACAAAAGTGAGATTTTTTTTTCAGCGTTAACAAAATGTCTTCAATACATGTTATTCTAACATGAAATGGTTGGGGGTTGTACAGTGTTTGATTTATAACACATTTACACTGGGGACACACACACCTAAAACACCAAATATGGGGAAAATAACTTAATAATGTTTATCTTTAGTAGTATTTAGGATTGTTTTTGAAAATATGTAATCAATACAATAAAGGATCAGATTACCATTAATCAATAAAAACTTTAAATGACATAAAAACCTAAAAAGTCGGGGAATTTTATATAGCCACTCTTGTAAGAGGTGGTGCTAAAAATAATTAAGTTAATATTTGTGTGTATTGATATCTTTAATATTTGTGTTTTATTTCAAGGCTCGTGACCTTGAGCGTGGTGTGGAGATTGTGATAGCCACCCCCGGTCGATTGATAGACTTCCTGGAGAGGGGCATTACGAACCTTCGGCGCTGCACCTACCTGGTCCTAGACGAGGCCGACAGGATGCTGGACATGGGCTTCGAGCCACAGATCCGCAAAATTATCGAGCAGATCAGGGTGAGTGCAATTCTTTGACATGAAGTGTGAGTCTGTATGTTCACTACACACCAATTGAATATCTGAATTTTCTATACTAAAACGTTAAGTCATGTGGTCTGCAACTGTCACTTTTTTTTATAGATGTCAACACTATGTGTTTGCAAAACTTAGACTTGGCTTAGAAAATGTCAGCTTCACTTTTAATTCTGGCTTTGACAATTATGAAGCTTCGCCAATAAAAATATTGACAGCTTAAATTATCTATTTGGTTTAATTATTGTTAGAGTTGGGTCGAATCAACTATTCTACGAATCCAAATCTACAATTTATCTTCAAATCCTCAATCTGAATCTTGGAAAAAATTATGAACAAAATATAAATATACCGTAGAGCCCATGCTAAAAACATACTTTGATAGGTTTTTTTTACATTAGTGTAGTTAATTTGGAGACAAAGTTGAAATAAAATTGGGCTATTAATTGTGCCATGTAAGCATACAAATATTCAGTATCAATTTTATCAAAAGTTTGATAAGCAGGCCAGAAAAAAATAATAAATGTTTTATCAAAGCTACCCCATATGGTATTGCTTGAAAACTAAAGGAACTAAGATCAAAAGAGTCAATCTCACCCCATTTTGAAATCCATTCATTGGTTTTAAATACACAACAATTTTAATTCAACTAACCTTTGGGGTGACTTTGATCACTATAGAGTTTCATACAACAAAGTTTTATTTTGTTTGGTTACAATACTATTTAACATTTATTGTTCATATTTAACTACATTTCTTACAATAAAGTGGTAGTACATTTTTAATATATAATTTGTATCATCAATGTTTAGTGCAAAATACATTTATTGAGTAAATCTAGGTAAGTTAATGTAACTTGGAACAGGTTTTAAAAACATTATGTATGTAATATTTACCATGCATCAGTAACTAACATTCTTTTACATTAACTTCTCCTTCAAAACAATAGTGAAACCGGTTCTCAGATTTTTTCACGACCGGTTCAGGTAAAAGTGCCAAAATATCACAGATTTCAACATTGAAGACATCTTTTCCACACATTTAAAAACTTTTTGTATCGTCAATGGATTTCATTCCCATTACTTTATATTCTTTGTCGCCAATTTTATCTTAAATTGAGCCTGCATAGTGAAAATTTTTAGTCCTGAATTTCCCAGATAAAATTTTAACAAGTACACAATTAATATTGATGTGTTCAAAAGAAGGCTGTAGAAATTTATCTTGTACCTGCTCAACCGCATTCATTAAATTATCTTCGTTAGATGAAATTGTAGAATGTACATCTGTATCACTGTCACTTTCTTCATTTCTGTGAGCAGTTCTACTCTTTCCATGAACAACCACTATCTTCCTCCTTTTCTTTTGGTTTCCTTTCTCATCATCATACCTTGTAAGCTTTAAATATTCTATCAAACTATAATTTACTACTGCATTGTCACAAGCGTTGCCAGGAACTATGGAAACTACTTTATCTGGATCAAAGGAGACCAAACCAGTAGTCCTAAATCCACTAAGCAAGCTCTTCTTTATAGCATTATCTTGTCCATCCATTTTCTTTGGTGTAGAAACCAGAACAGCTCGGGAAATGATGGGCTTAAGTGTGTGGTAATAAATATATCCTAGCTGTCACACTTTGTACCTAAACTTATCTTTAAATAAAAGGATAGAAAAAAGAATAAAGGCCTAAGAGATTTATAGTTTCACTTTAATTTAGCTTCTAATTCTGATTTCTTAATTCGGGGTGTCAGTCACCCCACTCTACAGTAATAGGATAGTAGAAATAATAACTAAAAGTTAAACATTATTTCTTATAATCCATGTATTACAATGTAATATTAAAACCCTTTTCCAATAAAACATTTTCTAAGTGATTTTAGTGTATAAAGTAAGAATAAGCGAAAAATAATATTTTGTCATGTAAACAACCAGCAAAAATTAGTCAAACTTTGCTTCTAGAATATTTCATGTATTCAAATTGGCGCTCCCCTAATAGTAAAATAACACTAAAAATAGTAAAATATCATCAATGTTGCCCTCAAAAAAAATTGGTATTTTCTTAAAGGCTATGAAAATTGAAATATACTATAAATGGGGGAAGCAAGTAAATAGGTAACAAATGGTTCTTAAAAACTTAAGATACACATTTGACAAACATTCATTAATACACTTATCAATGTATAACCCAAATGAATAGTAAGATGCGGTTCTAAAAAAATACATATCCCATCTCTTTGACCATTGCCTCAAAACACGCAGCCTAGAAATCTTTGATCTCTTTTCTCGACCACATTCACTCCTCACCCTATACTACGTCATCAGTGAAATTTTACCGCACATTTTTTTTCTTTTTTCTTTTTTAGAGCAACAGGTGTAACTCGCTAGGGACCAAGTCGGGACAAGGTGAATGTCCATTAAGTTCTCTGTAGGGATATATGAAGCTTCTTAAGTTCGACTTCTCTTCAAAACAAATTCTGGCTTTGACAATTATGAAGCTTTGCAAATAAAAATATTTACTACTAAAATAGGTACTTAATTTATGGTCTCATAATCCCATTCTGAGCTATTGTATGGATAACAAATTAATATTCCTATTGGGAATAAAACCAGAATTTGCTTGTATTTTGTAACTTAATTTATCATATCAAAACAAACAATTTCAAATAATATATATATATATATGTAGTTATAATATAAAATTTTTTCAAACACAATGTAAAAAAAAAAGTCAAACTTCAATTTATCTTAAGCTTCTATAATATTTCATAAATTCGATTGAATTTATAAATTGGACCTTGCTTGCCTGGTATTCCCAGTATAGTTTTTCAATTCTCTCCTTGATTAATTGAGCTGCAGGAGGTCTGGAATTGTCATTATGGAAGAGCACTAGTTTTGTCAGAAGGCCTAGCCATTATTTGATAAGTGCAGCCTGAAGCTTTGACAGAACTTCACAGTAGGACGCAGCATTCATATTTTCACCTCGCTTCTGGAAATGGACTTACAGTACTCCCTGGGAATCCCAAAACATTACCTTAAATATTGTGGTTGAGGATGATTTGGGATGGTTCAATTGCATTGAAGCATGCTTTGATTTGTGTTGATAGTGATGCATCCATGATTTGTCTCTGATATGCATTATTTGTCCTTCATTGGTATTCTGATATGTTGAAAGGATAACCCCATTTGGTTCATTTTTTGTTCTCAAATAAGTTTTCTGATCACTAACACAATTTCAAACAATCATGCATTATCATGTAGGCTAAACTATGAAAAAACACTATTGCACTTGCTACACTATCGTTCGCCTGTCAGCTCTAATCGTCTCTTCAACTTGCCACACTGTTCATGTCTCAATCTCGACAAGGTGACCTGGTCTATCTTCATCTGCGACTGATGAACATCCATGAGTAAATTTATCGACTCAGTTATGCACTGGAACGCTTTACAGAAACACTTCTTTATGAATAGCCTTTGGAGGAAGTCATCACCCACAAAAATAGCACAACCATACTGCCTTTCAGTAGTACACTCCTCAAGCATGGTCGTTATTTAGGCACTGAAATGTGTAAGTACTACTTAGCATCTACTACATAAACTGTAATCAACCTAAATAATGTTTTCACATAGTGACATTCAAAAACTTTTATATTGTTTATGATCATCCCACATACTTTCGTGACCTATTTACTGACTTCCTGGTACTATACTTGATACTATAATACAGGAGTCTCCAAACTACGGCCTGCGGGCCATATCCGACTCATAACAAGATTTTATCAAAAAACCATTTCTCTTCATTATTTACTAACCACACACTTTATTTGACATGTCCAATTTCTGTCCACATGCGGGCTTCCCCCATGACACCAAGCCAGAGTGCTGTCAGAATGGCAGACTCTCATTTTCAGGCGCAGGCGCCATTCCTTATTCCGACACCTGAACGGCTTGACTGGCGATTTTTAGGTAATTCCAAGTCGCCCGGCAGAGGGTTATCAAAGGAAAGTTCCGAAAGATGTTACCTAATTTAAAAACAAGTGATTATATCGACCAATTATTAGAAATATAATTTATTTATTACTGGCCTTGGAAAGGGGAATTTTTTTATAGATGTAACTGGCCATATGGCTTGAATCTAAATTTGCACGTTGAAACAAGATTGATTTATGATCTATTTGCGCATGTCAAGGCATTCGGGGCAAAAACAATGCTACTTGAAGAACAGGTGAACGTTACTTTGGCCCTAAAAAATGTGTAGAATATATTATGTGGCCCGCATAGTGAAATGTTTGGAGACCCTTGCTATAATGGATGAAATTAAGCCTCCAAGCTCTTAAACAAAACAGCATGATTGGTTTGCACAAGATACTAAAACACAAAGGTCATATTGAGTACATTTACAATTTTCTGGTACCTACTTTAGTGAAACTATGAAAGAACAATGTTATGGTGAGCATGAAAAATTACCTAAAACTGAATTTTACTGTTTTGTTCTACGTGTCAAAACTTTAATCAATTGGTATTTCCAGAGCTAATAATCAAGGTATTGAAAATGGTAATAGTAAGATAGTTTTTAAAAAGTAGGAGCCATTTAATTCATAGTTTGATTGTTGACATAATTACTTGTGGTGTATGATTATCAGCCGGACCGGCAGGTGCTAATGTGGTCAGCGACATGGCCCAAGGAAGTTCAGGCTCTCGCAGAAGATTTCCTCACAGACTATATTCAAATCAACATTGGATCACTGCAACTTGCCGCCAATCACAACATTGTGCAGATTGTGGACGTCTGCCAGGAACACGAGAAGGAGGGCAAGTGAGTTAACTGCTCCCAACTTTGTCATTCTAACAAATATATATCTATATGGAGTTTGAGCAGATCTACCATTGCAACAATATTGTTCATTTTTCAGGCTATCCAAGCTCTTGCGCGAGGTTGGCGCAGAAAGGGGGAACAAAACGATAATCTTTGTAGAAACTAAGAAGAAGGTTGATGACATAACCAAAGCAATCAGGCGTGAAGGGTGAGTAATTTTTTATTTTTTATAGATTTGCTAGTGCTTTTGAATGTGAGTGTTGAGTCTAGTTTCTGTAGCTTGAGTGAAAAATGTGTATTAGTGTTAATGGTTTATACATGAATCCTTTACAGGAATTCTACTTACAATTAGGGCTGGATGAGAATGACTTTTTTTATTTCAGGACGGGGACGGTCGAAGAGTCAAAATTTTGGGGCGGGAATGCGAAATTTAAAAATTAATCTTTAGAATAATATTAGATTTAAAAAATATTGATTTCCAAACTTATATGTATAGACTTGTTAAAGTTGTAATATTATTAAAACCCACTTCAGTGGCTACATGGTCTAAGGTATCACTCTCGCAATAGACAACTGCCAATGAGAAGGATATTTAGTTTAATCTTGGCCAGGTGTACTGGGGGTGGTTTTTCCTAAATGGTTTCCCACTCAAATGCAGGTACACCTCTAAAATTCAATCTTCCTCATTCCTAACACTCTAGATTAATACATAAGCATATAACCGGATTGAGTAATAGTCGCGGTGCTAAAAAATTTAGCTAAATGTAATAAAAATAGTAAAATAAATAGAAGTATTTGTGAATAGCATTTTTTTATCAAATAACAACATTTGGAATTGATATCTAATGATACAATTAATAAAATACTTTATTTTATTCCATTTTTGATAGAAATTATTTTTATTAGTTAATTTCTTTCAAAAATGGTGCTTTGTATTTAATTATTTGCATGGTGCAAAAAATACTACAAAACATAATGTTTGGCACTTCTTCAATTTGCTCTAAGTATGAAACTGCAAAATATTATCTAGGTTTGAAACTTTTTAAGAGACTTTTCTTAAATATTCTCTCAAGGTTTGACACCCCTGTCTGGCTAGCTAACAACTGACACACTGATCTCTCATAAATGGTTGACCTTGGCAAGCTACTTCCCCCCTCTTTCTCTCATTTCCACACCCCAAAAGTTAGTAGAATATTAATCTTTCACTTTCTAAACCCAACAAATAACTGTAGATAGACAGAGCACAATGTCACACGCCTGGCCATCCCTACTTACAATACTTAAGAACTTGATTAAAACTCTTTTAAGCTTTCAATCAAACTTAACTTAAAGGGGAAAATGTTTGCTCACACTGCCCTAGTTTCATTAGTATGCAAAATTAGCATTTGTGATAACTTGAATTCTATTTTCACACGAATTTAAGCTTCTTCTTTTTTTCTAAATCAATACAATTTCTTTGTAATTTGGCAAATACCACATCATGCAATATAATTTTCAGCGTGGTGACACAGGCGGTATTGCTATGCCAGGGCTGCCGTTAATACGGATAGTGTCGACTTTTTCTTATTTTATAGGTATAAAACAGATCACAGGATATGAGTGTTTTCAGAATATTTAGTTTTGATTTTCTGAAGCTAACATTAAAAATCACAATCTCTACTTTTAAATATTACAATACTTAAATTTCAGTTTCGATAGATTGATTCTTTGTTTTTAGCCTTTAAAAGATGTCATGCTAGGTCCAAGCAAGAACATTAATATATATGGCCCTTGCTACACAGTCATGTTTGGCAAAATTATATCTTCTTTATTTTTATTCCCTTCTCCTTATTTGATAGTAGTTTTGGCTTCTATGACGACATGTTTGTGTTATTACTCTTTGGTCTAAACATAAATTAATAGTTTATTTTTTCGATATCGCTATTTGTAAAACTCGAAGGTAAATTATATTTGGATATTACTAAGTGTGAAATGTTTTGTGTTTATTTATATTTTATTTTTCTCTAAATATGCTAATAAATATTTAAATACACAAAATGAATGAAAAATGTAGACAGTTTTATCCTAGTTTTTTTAAAATTAATACCAATTTGACTCATATTTACATAAATAATATCGCTACAATAGCATTGCTTTTTGAGAAAAATAACCCCACCTTTTGCATGTCTCTATTCATTAGTAATACTTACATTTTTTTATTTTAGTAGTGAGTCCCAAAATTTTATTGGGCCCTTAAATACTTGCTGTACTTAGTACGGCTCATCTTTGATACAAATAACAAGCAGGCATCAATGGACATTACATTTAGATCAGAACGGGAGCATTCAAATATGGATATTAAGAAGTTTACTACTAAGTTGGAAAGGAAGCAGTAAAGAATAGATTTAAGGAAATTGTATATATAAAGTATATTGTACCTCAAAAGGGAAGCTTTTTTTTTAATTCTCTAGTTAGTGTTAATATACAGTCAACTCTTAGTAATTCATACAAATGGCGGTGGGGTTCTGTCAAAGTTACGAAAAGTTTGTTTTACAGAGTGGAAATAATGTGCCTATGGAATCATAAATACACACATAAAACCAAGTTTTGTAGAACACCACATTTCACTCATACAGAACCAAGACTAAGCTAACCACACATGATCAGCATTTGTTTTCCTTAGCTGTTAGTAATAATATTTCAGTTAGTAACATTGTACTGGGTTGGTTGTCTAGTTGGCCTGCTATCAGTATTCACGGAGACAAGTCGCAGCCTGAGAGAGACTACGTTCTATCAGGTAAGATTTACCTCACAGTTCAACTATTATTGTGTAGATGTCACCGTTCATCCAACCTCCAATCCAATTATACTGGTTTCTGTATGTTTATTAGTGGACAGGCTTGTCACAGCATGCAGTCTCTTTATATCAGCAGGTTCCTCAATTGACAGTTAAGCTCAGATTGGATTGTTGTATAGTTTGGTATTATATAAGGAACCAGGCCTATTGGAGTAGGCGTAGATAAATTAAAGATGGTAGCAAAGAAGGTATAGTAAAGAAAATAAGGCTGTTCCTAGGTAAAGCTGCATTACTTGGGACACAAAGCCTGGATAATTTCTACGGTGTATGCATTATCTAAGGCATCACTCTCACAATATAGACTGCCATTGACAGGTTCAAATCCTGGCCAGTGGTACTGAGGGTGGGTTTGCTAAATGGTTTCCAACTCTCCCACCCAAATGAGAGTACACTTTCTCTAAATTCAACCTTCCTAACTCATTAGCATAATTAGTACATTGGCTGTATAACCTGAATAGATAGCAAGTTATGGTGGTAAAAAATCCTGAAAGTATTTATCAAATTCCAACCATTTTATTTACCACAAATCAAGTTCTTTAATTAATTAAAGCTTTTGAAAAGCCTGATAGATCCTAGATTGTCTGGTAGTTTTAAGTAAGCACCTTATTCAAGTGACTTCTAACGTGACTGCTCTTTGTTTTATTCAGAATTCAGGAGTGGCAAGTCATCAATTTTGGTTGCAACAGATGTGGCTGCCAGAGGTCTGGGTGAGTTGCTTGTCAAACTTTTATTTTATTCTACAGTTATTGAGCGATGATGAAAAGATAATTTTCCATGAACAATTGTGTGTGCTTCTATACGCTATTCTGAGCTCACATATTCTAAATTAAAGCCAAGATTACTAACTAGAAACAAATATCATGGTTTGGAAATATTCTGAATTGAATTCACTAAATACATTTTAAACTTATTTTAATGTATACATTTAAATATATCTAATATGAACCATACCTAAAGATTTCTATCTTAAAATGGTTAATGAAAAATATTTGAACTTCACATAGACTTATAGAACTTCACATGAGAATATTTCATGTATTCAATTAAAAATTAAAAAATATTTTGCACACCCCTTGTTAAGATGGAATTAAAATATGGCCATATTACTTTATTGAAGAAAAAAAATCTGACATTTTTTATTGTATTATGGTAACAGATCATTATTAGCTTTTATAAAACTTGTAGTTATTAAAGAGTTTGAGATTCAAATTAAAATTTTATCAGAACCTAATTGGTGATCTATTTGCATTTGAAGTTTTGAAATCTCTGAATCCTTGTAAAATAAATATAAGGAAATTTACACCCAATACATCAGATTCATATGGACTTATAAATTTCTTAGATATAATAACCAAAGAATGTATTTGGGCAATTAATGTGACAGGTGTTACATTCTGATATGATTTTGAATAATTTTAATTGAATTGTATGTTTTTATAACAGGTTACGCAACTTTGAAATTTTGTGAATACAGAACTTTCTACTATCTCTTAGAATGCATTTAAAAATTTAGTATAGAGACAAATCATTTTTCATACAAAAATAGATTTTGGTGCGTGACGGGTGTTACAATGAAAATACATCCAACTCTGAAGCCAACTCTTATAACCAAAAACTGTGAAATTAGGACACTATTCTCAGTTGCAAGTATATAGCTCTAAAGTATATACTTTAATGAGTGTTTTAACTTAAAATTGTTTACAAATATTTTAGAACAATTATTTAATATTAAAAAAAAACTTTGCGACAGGTGCTACAAGTCTGAAATAAAATTCCAGATTTAGTATCCAAACAAGAATTTTCTCATTTATTTATACATGAAAAATTATGGTATTTTGTCAGTTCACCATTAATATACATTTATTAAGTAGCTATTTTGAGGAAAATTTTGTATTAAATTTTAAAAATATTAAACCGTACTATTTTCCCAAGCATATTATTTAACATTTTCAGATACATAAATACTATTTACATGAGTTCTGTGGTTTAAATTTTAAATGTGTGTTTAAATATAAAATCATTAAATAATAATATGTAAGCTTACATTATCTCCTTCAAAGTAAATAGAATTGCTTACAAGGGGAGGCCACGACGTTCGGATCACGGATTAACTTCAAACTTTGTACACTTTTAGTAGTCCATTAGGACAACATAATGTGCAAGTAGTAAGGCGTACTACTTAGGCGTTTTCGAGAAAATCGCAAGAGAAGTTTTACGCGTCGAATATGTACCGGTGCGTTGCGACTATAAGCACGAGATGGTGGCGGTCGAGTGGTTAGCGTTCCAACTCCGTAATCACTGGATAGCTGGATCGAGTCCCGCTCATCTTTTTTTTTCAACACGGGTCATATTCTTTCCTATATATTACAATTCAAAGGTAATATATTCTGACATATTGTAACTCATTGTATTATTGAATAAAATTATTCACACCTTTATTTATTGATGTTTGACTTGAGCTTTCCAAGCCTTACCCTCCCTTTATCCTTTCAAACCTGTGTCTGCAGGTCAAAGCGTCCAGGTGCAAAGCAGTTCCGGGTACCTTACCCAATTTCAGGTATGAGGGATTTCGCAAATCACGACCGGCATACATTTTCAGGAAAACTTTATGCGTTTGGTCGTTTACTTGTCGATAGTTATAAATATATTTGTTGTAGTAATAAAAATTAGTAAACAGCCAAATAACATTGGAAATTCAATAAAAGTTCATGCAAATACACGTATTTTTTCATTATATTACCTTTGAATTGTAATATATATGAAAGAATATGACCAGTGTTGAAAAAAAAAATGAGTGGGACTCGATCCAGCTATCCAGTGATTACGGAGTTGGAACGCTAACCACTCGACCGCCACCATCTTGTGCTTATAGACGCAACGCACCGGTACATATTCGACGCGTAAAACTTCTCTTGCGATTTTCTTGAAAATGCCTAAGTAGTACGCCTTACTACTAGCACATTATGTTGTCCTAATGGACTACTAAAAGTATACAAAGTTTGAAGATAATCCATGATCCGAACGTCGTGGCCTCCCCTTGTTAGTAGAGAAACTTTATTCAGCAACATATTTTAGAATTGTTTCAACTTGCTCTTCCCCTATTATCAATAGTAGCTTCCAATTGCTGAATAACTTCTTCCTTTCTAATCCAGGCAACATCTTCTTTAGGTGGATACACAAATAATAAATCATTTGACTGCTTCCTCAAAAATTTCATACCTAGTAAGGAGTCCTCTTTCTCCATTATTTGCCCAACGTAATGCAGGTTTCTTGATTTTGGGGCAAATTTTATCAGCAAGAAATCACCTGGAGAAATAAAGGTTTGAAGACGAGGCATTTCAGCTCCTGAGATACCATCATTTAAACTGTAGATTTATTTTTCTTTACTGTCTGAAAATTTTGTTGCACATACCCTATATTGATCAAAAGGGGCGATGCAATAAAAACTGTGTACCAGGAATCAGATTAATGTTGCTCCAAAGCTCATTAAGTTTGTCTTTCACAGTAGTCTGCTTTATATCACTTTTTGTAATAGTAATGTTGAAATGTTTGGACAAACCTTTTTTTGTAACTCGGGCAAAATATTCTGTATTTTGAAAATTTCCCTTCATACTCCTATAGAACTAACTCCACACTTCACAGTTCCTCCAACCCCATCTACAGCTCCTTTCCCATGTAAGGTAGCGAAGAAATGCCATTTAAATGTAAGATTCCACTGTGTTTGAAGGTAATGTAATGCTGAAAACAATATCTGTTTTTAAATTTAGGCGCTAAACCATCACTGAATATATTAATATGGTCAAAACCTTGATCAGCAATTCCACCAATCAAAACTTTCATAAATGTGTACACAGCATATTTATTGTGAGGAGTCACTAACAATCGCATAGGATGAAGGGCCTGATGTGGACCAAACCACAGCTGTAAACACTGATCTGTTGCTGATTGTATTTAGTCTTGCAACTTGCAACAGAGCATTGTGTGACTGTTCTAAAATACTATGTTTTTAAATCTGAAAATATTTACTCTGCTGGCGTTTTACAAAAACATGAGCAAAAAATTTTGTGGCTTGAGCCAAGATTTCATCCAAAATATTTTGGCCACTATTCCTTCCTGAACAATTTTTTTGAATTCTTCCTTCGGAACCTGTATTCCACTGAAACCGTGAGATTTCTTTACTTTTGTCATCTTCAGTAAGTCTATCAATAGTTTTCTTTAAAGAGAACTAATTCCTTGCAATCATTACAGTGACCAAACATGCATTTGCACACACTCAATTTTACAAACTCAAAGTAGCTGTATTTTCCTCAGGCAGTTTGGATTTAATACTTTGTGGTAAAAGGTTGATATTTTCTTGGTAACAGGAAAGACAAACATTTTTTTGCATATATGATGATTTTAAAACATAAATTGGCCTAAGCTCTGCAAATTTAGATTTGCCAATTTCAAAACTTGGATGTTAAAGTTTGAAAAGTCTAGGCTTCTAATAGACGTTGACATGCCATTTCTGAACTTTCTCTTTTCCAGCAATATTTCTTACTGTAATTGCAACTTTCTTCCCTGGAGCTTGCCTTGAAATGTCATCTCTTTCATAAACGGCTTTTACAGCTAATTTTTTTTTGCTTTACTTGATTAGTAGGAAGCTTTTCGATGAATGCTAGTCTTTTTATTACCTCTTTTCTTTTTCTTGGGTTTTTTGGCAAACTGCGTACTGATCTATTCACAGCCTTACATTGGACTGTGGTTTTTTAAAAGCAGGTGACAATTTTATCTCATTAGTAGCAGTTATTTTCTTTGCGCTGCACTTTTGAACCCTTAACCTGGTTTTTTCTCTGCGATAAGCAAGCTCTTGGTATGTATTAGCATTCATTTTTTCCTTTGTCGGCATATTACTTGTCTTTCTGCAGCTGTTTTAGCCATCCTTTAACAATATAATAAATAGCATTAATTACCTTATATATTTTGGTTTTAATATAGACCTAAACTTAAAATTAGTTTTGCTACAAGAACATAAACTTTGAGATTATTTTGAATCAAACTAGTATATTTAAAGTCTAAAATAAATCATTATGATACTTGATGTTAACACCAACCTTTCTTATTTTTAGTAAGTAATTTTGATGTAGGTAACCTACTTTATACAACACACAAGCAAATAGGCTAAGAGTGAACTTAACAAGAATCAGATAAAAACCTATGTTATATGTATAATCAAAAAACAACAGTGGTTAAGTCTTATCAGCGTAGCCAACCTAATTTAATATTTACCATGTTAGCAATATCATTTACAATATAGACCTACTTTAAAGTTAAATGTTGATTTTTCATTTGCTTATTTGAAAACGGTGCGTAGTTACATGGTAAAAGAAATAATTGAAGATGACTTATTATTTTATTAATCTAAGCTATGGTAAGGTAATATTTAGACTACCAAACAATAAAGAGAACATAATCAAATAAGAAGGCTATTTATCACAACAAACACATTTCCCTGCCTAGCTTCACAGTAACACCCATCACGCACATATAACACCCCTTACATATTTTTTGCCACAAGATTGAGGAGATATACTTTTCAAAAAAATTGCACAGTAATTGGGAGAGCTTTTTAGCTTTGTTCTCACAAATTTACTCATTTAAAGAAAAAATTATAAATTATAGAAACTTTTATATTTTTTTCTGACTGGTGTTACAAAACTATTAGACATGGTTGAAAAAATTCTAAACATTAATGTATTTTTATTTTTTGGGTTTTTTATTAAATGTATATTGAATATAGGACCTTAGTAGACAATATCACTATTTTTTATAAGCTATACTCTTACCTGGACTGGATTGTTCAGTTTCTTTTTTCATATTTTGGTAAGCGGTTTTTATCTTCAACAATGTATGGCAAATTTGGGTATACCTATATTAGTCCATTTAATTTATAAGTCAAATTGTTGGCTTTTATGTCAAAATATAGTGTTTTCTGAGTAAAATGAGACCTGTTTCAAAAATTTTGCTAGCCATTTAAGATAAAGTGGTCATGTCTCTTCTCTGGTGGAATGGCCCATTTGCAATGGTTCTGATGGTTTCTAGATGTGGAGGATGTAAAGTATGTGGTCAATTTTGACTACCCCAACACTTCTGAGGACTACATCCACCGTATCGGGCGTACGGGCCGTTGTAACCTGAGCGGGACAGCTTATGCTTTCTTTACGCCTAACAACGCTCGTCAGGCTAAAGATCTGATAGCTGTCCTGGAGGAGGCTGACCAGAAGATCAACCCTAAACTTGTTGAGATGGCCAACTTGGCTAAGGCAACCTTTGGAGGTGAGTTGGGTGGGTCATATACAACAATAAATATGTATCCCCATAAATGTTTGTTTATTTAAAAATAACCACACTGATTTAGACCTTGTATAGTATTCAATTTCTTTGAAGGTGAATTTTCTCTGAAAGTAATTAAGTTTTTAGAAATTGGCTTCTTGAATATTTGAACGGAAACATCAAAATAATGTAATGTAAGTGGTAACATTTAAAACTTCTTAGGAATTGTGAAGTTATCATAGTAATAAAGTGTGAAAAAATATAAGTATATTAGATTTATCAACTGTCAACCACCCTGTGACCAAGTCATTTTAGTAAAAATTCCTCTTTCCTTCTACCATTCTTTTCCTCTCACCTGCACATTTTCTGTTATCTGCTCCACTAATCTCTTGGGTTTCCTTGTAGTCTTTACCCTCCACACATATCCGTAATTCTCTTTGGTATTATCTCCTTTATCCATCCGCATTACTTGCCGATACCATCTGTCATGCTTCCTTTACCGCCCTATTTACTCCCACTCTTTCCTGGACAACTTCACTCCTAATCCTCTTAATCCCTGTTACAGCTAACATGCTCCTCACAAACTTCATTCCTATGGCCTCCACTTTCCTAGTTTCTCTTACATTCAATGTCCATGTTTCTGTTTCATATGTGACTATAAAGTATGCCCCGAAGCATTTCAAAGACACTTCTCTTCTCCATAGAAGCTCTCTTACACACCCATAGAACAACTCTACCTGCTGTTTCTTATTAGATCCTCTATTCCTTCGTCTCAATCACACTTTCAAGAACTTTTATATTTTCTACCTTTCTCAGCTCCACTACATCCAGCTTTAGAAATTTATTAGGCCTTCTCTTCCTTGTCATCACCATCTTGTCACACTTTTGCCATGCTAAATTTCATTCTCTCATTCCATTCCTGTACTTCCTCTTCATTCTCCCCACATACCTTAAGTCGAGGAATTTGCTTGGTCAGGGAAAAGCAAGATTTTCTTTATATATATTCACTAAAAGAATACATAGCTTTTATTTACAATAGTCACAATAACATATTTCTTCCTGTTAATGCTCACCACGAATATATTTTAACACAGCGGTCCTATTTGTGCACAATAATCTTAATTATCGAAGTCAACATGATTGTTATTTTCATGTTATCTTTTCACGCTTCTACCATATGTTCTTGGACAAAATTATGAGCATTAGATTGTCATGGGAAGATTATCTCACAATAATTTTAAACTGTACTGGTTCTAGGCAATCTATCAATGTCTCAATATGATCTCACAGAAATCTTAGACTGCAATAACCCATCACTTTTGGCTGAAATCTTTTAACACCATAGTCACAATTTCACAATATTTTTGTCTAGAAATATTATTGCATTGAGTTGGGATCTTAGTAAAATAATGTTTAATACATAGTGACTAAAAAATTTGGAAAAGTCGGGCATTTTAAAATATAGTTTGGCTGGACACTGCATCAAGACGTCGGCATACATCATGGCTGTTACTCCTCATACTCTTTTCGACACATGTTCTCCTCATACTCTTTTTGACGCGTGTTCTCCTCATACTCTTTTCGACGCGTGTTCTCCTCATACTCTTTTCGACGCGTGTTCTCCTCATACTCTTTTCGACGCGTGTTCTCCTCGTACACAATCTTGATTCTCTTTTCGGCGCGTGTTCTCCTCGTACACAATCTTGATTCTCTTTTCGACGCGTGTTCTCCTCGTACACAATCTTGATTCTCTTTTCGGCGCGTGTTCTCCTCGTACACAATCTTGATTCTCTTTTCGGCGCGTGTTCTCCTCGTACACAATCTTGATTCTCTTTTCGACTCCTCTTTACACCTAAGCCATCTCCATTGCTTTCCTAACTTCATACTTATCCACACTTATTTATTCTCCGCATCCATAAATCATTACCAACTCCTTCCCAAATGTATACCTCCTATCCATTAGGGAGGGAAGAGGAAATATAAACTCAACTTTTTGAATTTTACCTAAGAGGGAGTAGTTTACCAAGCTCAGATCTTGTGGTATGGGAGGTAACATTGTATTTAAAATGTAAAAATGCAGAGTTTTAATTGAATTGTCTGTTGCAGGTCGCAACCGCTGGAATAACCGCAATAAAGATTCCAACATGTCTAATGGTCAAACTATGGGGAAGAGTGGGGGAGGCTCTCCAACATGGGGACAGAGCACCCAGTCAGTTTCCTCTCAGGAGTTCCGTGCAGGCCCACCTCGCTATAACAATCCTAATGGCATGAGACCTAACACAGGTGGACAGGAGGGCGGTTACCGAGGTAACAACTACCATGGCGGGTACAACCAGAATGGTGGTGGGTACACACATCAGAATGGCTACAGTCAACAAAACGGCTATGGGCAGGGACAGCAGAACGGGTACATGCAACAGAACGGTGGGGCCACTGGCGGCCGCTCCTATGGGAATCAAGGTATGCGCGGAGGGTACCAGGGCCAACGATACAACCGTGGTCAGAGCCAGAACTATGGCAGTGGCAGTGGAGGTTCTCAATCCCCGCACCACGGGATGTATTCAGTTCCGCCACCGTTCATGATGCAGGCTGCACAGACGGACGCAAACATGCAGAGCATCCTAAACAGCAAGTTCTTTCAGTCAACACGTCCACCTCCACAAACCAACCCTTGCGCCTACCAGAACATAACTGCCAACCCGTTTGGCCAATATCACCACCAGCCGGTCCCGGCATATGCATACGGCTATAGTCAGCCCGCTGCCGTACAACAATAAGCCCCCAACCCAGCCCTCTTCTGATGCGACTTGCGCCCACTCAACAGCGGTCCACGTCGCTCGTCAATTGCTTTGTTTGGTTGTAATTAGACTTGCTATATTTAATCGTATTATTATTGGTGTGTGGGAGTCTTGGTCACTTCCTCTATTTTTTGTTGTTTTTTTTCTCTCAGTATTTTGATGTTGAGCTAATATAATATTCACAAGTTGATGGCCACATTCCACTTTAGTTTCCAGTTACTTTGTTTTATATATCCCAAGTCTATTAACTGTTTGTAGGATTACATAATATTTCTGTATGCTGTTGAGATGCACGAAACATTCAGAAGGGGGGTGGGTTGGGGGCAAAACTTTTTTATTTTTATGTCATAGTAATATTAAATAATAATCTAAGGCCCTCTGCTGGGAACGAACCTACTGTACATTGTAGGATGCAGTGTACTCGAGAGCACACATATTTATATACGTTTAAAGATGTTGAAGGAACGTTTGGTGTATATTTGTCTAGAATGATGTGTGCGCTGCGTTCTTTCCAGTGCCTATCCTATTATTTATTAACTTAATCGAGGCATCGTTAGAAGATAACCTGATGGGCACAAAGTATTTATTGAAGTATGTGTGCTGTGTGTGTCTTTACGATGCTTTATATAAAGTCTTGTTGAGTTTTATGGGTTTTTTTTACTGAAAAGGTTGTTTGATGTTCCTTAACCCCCTCTAAAGATCTGTCCACCCTCAAGGGTCGTGTAAATAGTAGCGTTTAAAAAAATACTCTAGTTCAAAATAAATAATGTATGATAAATTGTAACTTAACGTAATTTTTTGAAGCCATTTCCTGATGGTTTCTTGTAACTCAATTACACTTTGTACTGTGATATGTAAGATGTAGTGGATACTATCTTTAACATAAGTTTGGAGTCCAAGAGAAAGGTCGGTAGAACCGCGTTGAGACAACGATGCACAGTATTCTGATTAAAATGGGATCATACTTGCGTAATTTTTCAATGTGTAGATTTAGTGATATTTTTCTCATAAAGACTGATAAATGAAGGGGTATATATATATTTTAATAATTTCTGCAAGTCTGCAGAAGATAAAATGCAGAACTAAGTTGGAGTAAAATCTCTTCAACAAATGTTTACATTTTTATACTCTTTTTAAGTTTTCCTTTTATTTAAAACTATGTAATTTTTACCGGCCGAGTTTTTGTCTTCGTTTTGATGTCACTATATTATTTCTGGTTTTGTTTAATTGACTTGGCAATGTAAAGTTGTTAAGTAAGTAAAATTAATTAGTCTAGTTCTTGTACCTGGAAGCGATGGAGTGGTTTGTTAGTGAACGGGGAATCACTTCTCCGCCAACCTTTCTCATTGGAAATGACAAAATAAAGCATTTCAAAATATTGTAGTGCAGTCTTTCATAAAAGATTGTACCCAAGAGTTACATTTTATCTATAGTCGATTACGTTTTTAATTAAGGTTTAGCTAGGAATATTGATTGATTTACCAAATTAGCAGCAGTGTGTCTGCTACTTATTAACCATGACATGATGTGATGGTGTTTGCGACCCTTGTGACAGCGATAGATGAAGCATCTTCCTAGGAGTCGAGGAAGTTGTCCGACTCTTCTGTAGGTTTCCTTCAAAGTGCATTTCTTGTATGTTATACAGTATTATGATAGTTAAAAAATATCCAGTGTATAGCATGTGTGGTTATATTTTTTGTTTCATGGTAAGAAATTTTTTTAAGAAAAAGGTAAATGTTTTTTGTCTAAGATGAACAAATTTCTTGTTTGTGAAAACTGGCTTTAACATAATAACTTAAGGAACACCTTGAGACGAGTTTATTTTGTGTACGGCATTGAAATGAATGTAATTCAATTCAGAGTTAATAATAAAAACAAATATTCTTGTGGTATAAATGTCATTGAATATTTTAATAGATCTCTATAATTAGTATTGAAAATTTTTGAGCAAGTGGCAATCGAACTAAGCACCTTTTAAAAGTTATGGTCACTTAAATATTGTAGCTGGCCACTTTGTTACTGACACATTGTCTTATCTCTTTAAAGAATTACTGCTTTTAGTGGTCAATTCTTAACTTACCTTAATCTATCTATAAGTCTTCAAACTATTTAAAATAATTTATTTGTGATTTCTTGATCCATTAGGCTCGATTTAAATTTTCATGTATGAATAAAAATACCTATGGTAGGTTAAGTTATCAAACTTGTATATTAAAATATGGTAACATTCTCTGTTGTGAAATAAAACAAGATTATTTGATTAAGTTGGTTTTATTTAGGATTAACACCTCATTTAAAAAAAAGTGCATTTCTTAGTTGTAAGTCCTGTTCTCAACCTCAATTTAGGCAATAACATGCTTTATTTTTTATAAAGTAAATATCTGCAGGACAAAGTAGTTGGGATTGGAGTAGTCTAAAAATGTACAGACCCTGGCTTAAAAATTAACTTATATTAACCTATAATTTCACTTTTTTACTTTGTATTCTTAAAGACCAATATTTGTAATTTGGATTGACAAATTTATTCAAATATAAATTCACAATGCCAATGAAGATTTCTATGAAGTAAGCTGTATTGAAATATTTTACTGCAATAAATTTTTTATTGCTAATTAGTATACTTTAACAGTTTCTGGAGAAGTCAGTCTAAGGCTTGGTGTATAGACTCCATAGCCCTTGTTTTACCTTATATTTTGAAATGTACATTTATCTCATTGCAAATGAACAAGATGAGTTTGACACTGAAAGTACACTTATAGCCTGATTTGTATGACACTTCAGATCACCAACATTCTTTGACACTTTTTATTCTATAAATATGTCTTAAAGTTATAAAGCCTCCTAATGGATTACCGACTGTCAAGTTTCCCTAAATCATAAATAAAACAAATTAAAATATAAATAAAATTAAGAGGTAATTAATATAGAAAAAAATGTAAGACAGGTAAACAAATTAGTAGTTTTAGTATTGTAAGGGTGGTCTCAAACTTTCTGACACTATAATAATATGACCAAAAACTCCTCTACAAAATGTTAAATCTTAATAGGGACAACTTCATCTAAACATTCTATCTGGTAATCCTAAGGTGTCAGATCCTGTAGACACATAAATTTTACTTAGCAAATGAAAATTTTAAGATTCCTGAAAGAAATATATGTAAAAACTTGTGTTAAAGTTAACATCTTAGGAACCCAAATAATACCTTAATAGTGGGACGCGTCAAAATAACTAATTTATACTTAAGTATTCAGTTTACACTAAATAACTTTCAGCTTCTTACAAATTATTACTACTGAAAAGACCAAGAAAGCCGACAAATCAAAAATACATAGGAAAACGCAAAACCCAAGGATTACAAGAAATAAATTTAATTATTTTTAACATTAAAATACACCAAGAAATAGGATTAAAAATATTTTGTTGAACAAATTCAAAAATAATTAAAGTTCAAATGACAATAAAATAGTCAAGAAGGCCAGAAAAATAGTTCAAAATTGTTTACGAAAGGGCTGCAAAGAGAAACCTACATAAACATATTTCAGATATTACAGCAAAGAATGAAATTACAATGTTTTTACAACATGAAGTTGGTGATAGTTTTCTGTCGCGATCCTTAAGCCAAAAAGTTATGATTACAGTTTAAACACCATAGATACTAATTAACTTTCTGAAGTAGTCTTTGTAACTATCCAATCACAGTGAAGTATGAGCGGGTATCTATACACAGCCTGTTAAAATATTTCCACGATCACCATCAAATCTGCGAACTCAGCCCAGTGCTACCCAATGTCAGTGTAACGGTGAAGTCCCATCATTTCACTTCATGCATTCATTAGTGTATTGGCGGCTCTTGTTCCCTGAAAGCACGTTACTTCAGCGCCAACCAACTCTGAAAGCTCGTTTGTGATTTGCCACACTTTGAGAGAGTGGGCCGTGGTATGTCATCCAACGCAGTCAGTTAAGCAAGCTATCATGCAGTATAGATGGGCTGGATTCAGGGGAGTAGTAAGCCAGTTCCGAGCAAAGAGGAACCGGCCCCTGGGTGGAAATCGGTATGCAGGTTCCCGGCCACGAGGTAAGATAGCCGCCTCGGATTTTTAATTGTTGCACAACGGTACACTGAAACACTCAACAGACCAATTGCCCTATAATTCTTACATTCACTCCGACTACCTTTAACTTTGTACAAAGGAACAATGACAGCATTCTTCCAATCATTAGGAACACTAGAAAACCCAACATACACAATCTGGCAAGTAGTATCATGCCCCCATACATAAACATTTCACCTGTGATCCAATATACATCCGCAGCCTTGACATTAATTATCATCAAAACATTCTCCGCTATTTCATCAAGGTTTTCGCCATACAATTACTCAAAATACTACCTTCATCGCTCTTTTATACCGTTCTCATACCAGATCATCTCACCATGATTATTATGAATGTAATAGCTCCTTGTTTCGTTCTCTTTACCCACTTACCCACTCTTATTTTCTTCAGAATTATTCTGCATTCTTTCTCCTTTTAATCTCATTGCGCTTTATTCTCATTTACTGCTTTCTATTGCATTCGTCCTTTTGTCTTTGTATGTGTATTTAAACCTCTCACGGTCTGTTTGTCTTCACAGCAATCATTTTTTTGTATGCTTCTTTCATTTCAAGGGTCTTCAAGATAATGCAGTTCCTTAAGCCTTCCTATTGCCTTGAAGGCCAGAAAGCTTAATTTATCAGGTTCCACGATGATAGTCTATAAGATATTATTATTACTATTAGCACCGCGTCTTACTACCCGTTTGGGTTATACACACGCTAATGTGCAATGGTAGGGTGATTGTGAGATTAAATGGAGGACCTACAGTTTAACGTGGAATCCGAAACACGGTGGAGGCCTGGCATTCCTCACATTCACAAGTTGTGATTATATCTTGTCAGAGTTGAGGGAAGGGTTTGGCAATCAGATAAATCTGTGCTGTAACCGAGGATTGAACCCCGGACCCTCAGCACAGAAGTATTACACCTTACCCCTAGACCACCAGGTCTCCTGTTATAAGATAGTCATCATGTGATCAGTCAGGGTAAGAATGTTACATTATGGGTTATTTATAGTCTGGTTATTCAGAAAGCAGTGAGTTTTGCCCATGGCCGATTAAGGGGAAGGGGTCGGAGAGGCGATGGCCCCGGGCCCCAAGAATACCCCCACATTAAATGTTTTATTGATTCAATTATTTAATTGAAATATTTGAAACTAACAAGATATAAGACTGCCGGTGTGCGGTGGGTGACACTTGGAGGGAGAAATATTGGGGAACGCACGCCACAGGGGGAAAATGGCTGGCTCTAGCTAGATCTCGGCTGCTTGCTTCCCCTACCACTTCTTGACTAAATACCTGTTTGAAAAATAAACAACGTTCTGTTTTGGGGGGAAATAAAGGGGAGCTGAATTGGGTCCATTCGGACATTTCTTAAACAAGCACCACAAATAAAAAGTTTGTATTCATTCTAATAATATCCACAAAGTCCTGAATTGTATCCATTCTGATTTGTATCAATTTAATTGCGGTGCCACTTGTCTGATAGATGGCAGCAGAGACTTCCTTAACTCATTCCATGCTTACTAGAAAGCAGCACTATCCCTATGATAATATATAAAAAAGATAAAATACTTATTCGTGTTTCTTTTAAGATAATTTTAAGGGTACTTTGCAAATTATTGATTTTGTAAAATAATTACATTTAGTTTAAAATTGGTACATGGGGAAGCATTTCCTAAAATAAATTAATAATTCGAATAGTTTGAAAAATGTAATATTTTTGGATCCCGAAATTTCATAAAAAATGTGTTAACGCCTGAAAGGTTAAGTTTTGTTCGGGTGGGTTCGTTTATGATATTAAAAATAACTATTGCCTATTAAATACTTTGGTGCCATGCTGTGGCATTCTTTGAGTATTCATGTTATATATAATAACGTTCTTCTGTGATTGATGAGAGTTGTATCGATTTGTTTGGATTATATATAATTTATGTTATAATATTAATTTGGTTATCGTTGGAGATTTGTTTTTCTTTTGTGTGCAGCAAATATATAAAACTTGTCATATTATGACAAAGAAAAACAAGAAATCCCGTTTACTTTTAATACCTGCTATCATAGAAATAAACATAAGTCCTTAACTTATATGCATACTGGTACATAATCACTTTTAACTATAGTCTCAAGAATTCTCTTCAAATCTCAAGATGAATTTTATTATTTAACAGTAAAAGCAAAGATTTTTATTTCCTAACACTGACATCCCTTTCGTTTTTTTCAATTGCTATTTTTGTGTGTAGTGGTTAACATTTAAATATCAGGCTTAAGGCAGATGCCTGGTCTTAAAATGTAGCCTATACGTTCGACATATCTTCAATGCTAAATCTTTTAGTTATACTTCATATTATTTAAATTTATATCAAAATTATATATGGTTTTGGGGAAGCGGGGGGAGTCAAATACCCTGTTTTCCCCTCTACTCTTTGGATGCACCTGTGCTCACAGCAAAAGATCTGTGTAAATATATTAGCAATAAACCAATAACGTAGCGATAGGGTATTAATAGTCCAAGATAATCTCCCCTATGTTAGTCAGATTTTACGTATCTAAATAGCTTCTGAAGCATAAATTCTCAAGTTGGGAGACTCGTTTGTTTCCAAGCAGCATTGTGTAAGATAAGCTAGGCTTTAAGAAATAGTTTTCATTGCAACGTGATTAGGACAATCCACCTGGTTCCCTCTCAGCAAGATCTGATGAACGCTTGATCGATGTACCACTTCATTTTACTCTTATTATGATTTTTTGTTTTGAGTATTGCTAACTGTGATTTTAATTACACTAGGCTAATTGAATAGGATTTGTCTCTCTTATGCATTCAAAAATTTGCCCATACTACTCTTAGCCCTGATATTAATATTTACTTAAATTTCTAACCATGTAGATATCATTATAATTTGAGGACCGCCTTTGTGGTCAAGTGGTCAGAGGTTCTGGCTACAGACCCAGAGGTCCTGGGTTTGACTCCCGGTGCTTCCAGATGATCTGAGAAGCAGTAGCTCTAGAATGGGTTAGACTCAGCTTAGTGTGGATAAATAAGGAGCTACTCGAATAAAGTAGTAGTGGCTCCGGTATAGAAAGCCGAGTTTAATGGCTGGAGGCGTCGTCGTGCTGACCACATGACACCCTCTATCCACAAGAGTTGGCACTAATTCGCCAAAAAGTTTAGTAGCCACTCGGTAGGTATAGCCTGAATGTGGGCTGACACCATGGAGTTACTTTTATTACATTTTGAGTGGATGGTAATCATCAGGCCCCGGATTTTGATGACCTCAAAATTGCCAAAAAATGAAAATTGCTCTCCCGTCCCTCTGCAACCCTTACCAAGGTGTAGTGAAGGTCTCACCAGGAATGTGAATTTAATAAGTACGCAGGTAAAGGGGCACAAAGTTCATTTGGACTCATATATCTCTAGTCAACAAGTGTGTGGTAAAACATCTGATGTTTGAATATTCATGTTTTATCAAAGTACCGATAGTTCATATATATATATATATACATGTGTATAACCTTTTTAAAAATCATTTTCAAACGATTTTAAATTTTCTATCCAAAAAAATGCTTAAAAATCACTTACTAAACAAACAAAAAATGACCTAAAAATCTAAAATTGCAAAAAATATATATTTCTACAACCATGGACTAATGAACAGAGTTTATATACAAATGAGCATTGTCTCTAATGGATAAAAAAAAGATGACATTTCATCAAAATCCGAGCCTTGATAATCGTTATGGAAAAAAAAAAAGAGAAAATATGGGATTAGGGTTTGGGGGACCTCAAAATTTTCTAAGATAGCATACGGCTAAGGTGAAATAATAAATGCTCGAGAACCACTGTTCTATAGGCACACATTTTAAAACATATCCCTTGACGTTCTTGGACAACAATGGTTGAGGTCTCTCGGCCCCCAAATCTCCCATTCAACTTTTAGATTACAGCATACCTATTAATTTTCTCAGAATATGCCACTGATCAACAACTAAAACAACACTATTAAAACTCCACGAACCCTTTCTACTAAAGAAAAACAAGAACTACCGTCAACTATGGTAAAAGCAGCCTCGTCACCTGCCCCCCACCCTTTTCCCTTACTCACTCTACGAGTGCTGAAATGCCTAAATTTGAAATATTGGGTAAATGGGTTTCCCAAATACATTATAATACATGTGACTAGAATGCCTAAACATAGCTCAATGTATTAATTATTGTATAATCTAAAGCTTGTTACGTATACTAACAATTATTTTACATTAAATTGTTTATTATTTATGTAATTTTACTCAAACTATACAAAATTATTTTACATTGTGATCTTGAATCTTTTTTGAATAGTTGGCACAATGCTTAGCTTGCTTCACATGAACAGCATGACCTGAGGTGTAAAAACCCGAGCTCATTGCCCAATTACTTGAGGGCGAGTGGAAAGGAATGTATTGCAGCCCCCTAAACATCGGGCAAGGTCAAGCCTCTCTAGCTTGCCTTGCGTTTTTCAAGCAGCAGGCTCTGGGTTTCCTATTGTGTTAATTAGAGCCTTTTGGAAGAAGAATATACTTAATCATAGTATTCTTGGAATATGAATCAGTATTTGTTTTAAAATTAATAATTCATTACATTTATACTTATTAACAATTTAAACATTAGTATTTACACAGCTAACACAGACAACATTGAATTTTTTTAAAAACGGGTCCTTATAATTATGGGTATGCGGCACAGGACTAGCATACCAGGAGAATTCGCCACTGATATATATGTATAATATCTAAACTGAGCTTCCAACATACTGTTTATTTTCTGTCTAATTATTAAATAATGTATGATTGTGCACATTGTTTTAATTTTATTTGAGCAGTTTATATTACAAAATAAATATATATATGCCTTGGCCCCCAAATTTGGCAAGTTGCCCTGGACCCCCAAATTCCTTGATCCGGCCCTGGTTTTGCCATTCCTTAGTTTATCTGCCTACTAAAGGGAAATGAACACATCGTTTGCAACTCAACAAAATATTATTTTAAATCTTGTCGTCTACTAGGGATAGATGGGACGAATCCAAGGTTTTGATCTCGTTATTCTCATGGTACCACCATGTTACTGAAACTTCTATTGTTTAAAAATGACTAGGAATCTATTATTTTGTCTAGAAAGTCATAGATTGCAAAACAAATGGGAATAGACCATTGGGAAATCCTAAGACGCAGAAGGGAGGATACCATTAGAATGGACCTGAGAGATAGGGTGTGTAGTTAGCAAATACACAATATCTTAGCATTAAGTGGGTACTATGGTAACCATTGTAACAGTCATCAAAGTTTGTAATGGCGGACAGCTATATTCTTCTAATATATTGAATATATTAGTCACTAAGTTAATGCTTAATAATGTGTAATACAAGTGATCTAAATAAATATAGAATACAAACAATACTACAGGGTGTAACGATGAAAAATGGATAGAGTTAGCTTAAGATAGAGATAGGTGAACTAATCTAGTAAGTGCAGAAATTAGCTTTCGAGTTCATAATACCATGGCGTAAGTATAATTTCATATATTGTACATGTTTATGATATTGTTATATTGATGTGAATACGTCTTTAAATTTGCTACCATACGGGGGCAATCCAAAAAACCTAATGATAACAAAATCGGGGGATACAGTTTGGTGTTGTAGTTTCGAATCTTTCCTCTACATCCAAAATTAAATTATACCACTGGATAGCTAAAGGATCAAAGAATTCATTACGACAAGCGAGAACAGTGACGCATCGCGCGCGGTGGAGGGGGAAGCGCCGCCATTTTGAGGTTATTTTGCTGCGTATCGAGATTTGCAATTAGTATAACTTTTGACTCGGAGAAGCTACGATGTTCGTTTAAGTTTTAATCGTCAGCTGTTACATAAACGTATTCACGTACAACACATGGCCGTGACATGACACAGCCACACCCCATTATTTTAGAAATCCATTTATTACATTAAATATAATACACCCATATATACGAAAGCTCGAAAATTCCTGTTGCTTAAATCTTTGAACTATCATCTGCCCACCGTGTGAGAAAGAAAGTAAATTTCGGGTATTTCTTTCTTTCTCTTTTATTTACATAAGTCTATGAGACATTTGAACATATTTAACTATTTTATGTGAATTTATAATTTATTTAATAAGGATGTATTTAATTTAATAGTTGATTTACTAAAATGTCTAAATATCATAAATATGTACAATGTACATTACTTTATGGACAAAATAATAGATGATTGGTAATTTCAAAGCAATAACTGTTTCAGTAACATGCTGGCCCCATAAAAACAACGAGATCGAAGCCATAGAGTTCCTCTCTTCTATCACTAATAGACGAAAAGATTGAACGTCACTTTTTAGTCAATTGCAAATGGTATCGAGCAAATTGACTATTTTTAATACATCTTTGACCATAATATTTTTTATTGACTTTTCTTTCCGTTTCAGTGCTGGTCTCTGGTGGTTGAAATGATTTGGTCTGTTTCGCACACTCATTGGTTGATTACACACATTCATTTTTGACGTTTCTTCTTTACACCATCTCTTCGCCATTTTGCTGCCGTGAGGGTGAGTACTATAAACTCTAACTTCTTGTATTATTATTTTTTTACACTGAATAAATTGTATCAAAATAGGTCTTTGTTAACTAATCATTTAATTTTTGATACTTTAAAACTATTTTGTACATAATTTACCGCAACTTGAAGGTATTATTGGTATAATTTTGTGTTGCAGGTCATTCATTAGAAGTTGACCTACCCAAACGTCTTTACATTTATAATTCTGCTAATAGTAAAAAAATTAAATCCAGAACTTCAAAATGTAAGTATGATATTACTATTATTTAATTTAATGTTTTGGTAAAAACATTTTATTTTGTTGGATGCATTTCTTCTGGAACTTGTCACATTTGGAAATTAAATATTTTGTATGAATCTATAATTGATTATTTGTGCTATTATTTCTGCTATTATTTCGAGCACCCAACGTTTAAAGTTTTTATTTTCAAACAAACCACCCCATTGTTTGGAATAAGTACTAGTTTGCAAGATAAATCTTCTTTGAAAAAATTGAATGTTATCAAAGCTGTATGAATGCTTTAAACCAGGGCTTTTTTTTTAAGGTCATTTCGAAACAACAGTGCCAGGGGAAGTGGTTCAGGAGGTGGCGATCGCAGAGGGGGTGGCAACTTCAGTAATAATCGCCAGGGCGGTGCTGGCGGAAGGTTCGGCGGTAATGATCGTCGCGGCGGTGCAAATGGTGGAGGCAGTTTTGGTGGCAATGGTGGAGGTAGTTATGGCGGTGGTTTCCAAGGTGGCATGAAGGGGAAACAGCCCGGAGGAGGTCTACGTAAGATCAACTGGGACATGAACCAGCTTCGTCCCTTCGCTAAAAACTTTTATGTTCCTCATCCACAAATTAGTGCCAGGTATGTGCAGTAGGGGTACTTTTAATTTATCAAATGTGTTTATATAGTTAAGATTTTCCTAGAGGATAGTAGGGTTACCTGGCGATCTAGGGGTAAGGTGTCTGACTTCTGTGCTGAGGGTTCGGGGTTCAATACTCAGTCCCGGCACAGATTTATCTGATAGCCAAACCCTTCCCTTACCACTGACAAGACGTGTATTAATCACAACTTGTGAATATGAAAAATGCCAGGCCTCCGCCGTGGTTCGGAACTGTAGGTCCTCCATTTCATGTCGCAATCACCCTACCATTGCACATTAGTGTAAGTGCATATAACCCGAACAGGTAGTAAGACGTGAAGCTAATAATAATAATCTAGGGGATAGTACACTAAAGGGTGGATTCTTGATCCTTTATCACACTCTAGGCCTACTAAATAACTTTTTTTATTGTTAATACACAAGGAGATATGAGCCAAGGGTGGGATTCTTTATAATTTCAGTCGGATTATTATAAATTTAATGTTTTCTAGCCCTTGTACACACAGCATAAGCAAATTTCTGATTATAAAAAAATAAATATTGTGAACAAATTTTAAATCATAAAAATTTCTTTAGAAATAACTTTGTTCACTTTATAAGTTTTGCCATATTACATAGAATTGCGCAGAACGCCTCAATTTGATTTCTTACCTATAATACATTCACGACCTAAGTTCACTTGGATGACAGCTCAAAAAGTTACTAGAAATAATCCCTTATATATCCCTACACCAAAAGCTGACATCTGTCAATTTGGATAACTGTAAAGAAGAGATGGTAATGTATGAATTTGATAGTTAACCACAGTAATTTAGGCCATTAACTTTAATGTTGTGTTGGTGATTTTAACATCTACATTAATATGCATTAACTGTTGAAAAGTACCATTACTAAAGTATTTTTTTTATATATAAAGCCTAATTCTTGGTAATGAGCAATTATTTTATTATCTTGATTAATAATGGTTTTAACATCTAACGAAACAATCGGAAGTAGAGCATAACACATCTCAAGTGAGTGTAGGAAATATTTTTGCACAAGATATTTTTTTTAGGTGGACGATGTTTTATTGTTTAAAACAAAAAAACAACCAAGCTTAACTTAACTTTTTAAATGTGAATAACAGGGTATCTACCACCCGGGAATACTGGAACTAGCCGGGAATTTGAAGTGATCAGGAAGAAACTAAAATAAGTCGGGAATTTGGTGTTTAACGATAAAAGATCCAGGAAAATGTTAATTTAGGCTTACTCAAAATATGATACACAATAATCATTAAATCGGTAAATTACAATGTTATTCAAACTGTCTTTTTGTTTGTAGCTATGTAATATAATTCACCATTCTTAATAGATTATATTAATACATAAAACATGTTATTCACATTTTAAAACTTATTATTATTCATAAAAGACTTGGAAATCAACTCCTTGTCTTTAGAATATTATTGTTAGAAGGGTTGAAGGATTAGGACAGGCTTATGTAATATAACCAAGACTGCTTCAATATGGCAATTAGGTGACTTTTCTAAAAACTTATTTTATGATTACTATTTATTCACAATGTTTGTCTTGGTAATATTGGAAATTTGCATATGTTGTGCGTGTTAGTGCTAGAAAACATTAGATTTCTCAATTGTTAGAAAAAATTAAAGAAATGCACCGTTGGCACACTCTAGATCCCACAATAATAGAAATTATACAAACACAAAACTGACCCCAGGTGGTCAGGTATGGTCTAATTAGGTTAAAATAGTTTAAATAATAAAAATTTTAACTCTCATATTAAAATAATTTGTGTGTGATGCGGCTATTTATTCCACTAGTTAAAATATTTACATTAGAACTTTGAGCTTTAGGTGAGTTGTGTTAACATTAAATTTGATTTTATTGAAAATTTGCATTTATTCTGTATATTAAGGATAAAATATAATTAATATAACAAAAAGTCATTTGCTTAGCACTATTGTAAGTTATGAACTGTGGTGGAGTGGAGTAAATCAACTCAGTTTGTTTCATTCTTGCGTACAGATTAAATACAAGTAACTTATATTTACAATATTAGCTTATTAGCTGGCCACCTTGGTCACTCAGGCACAAAAATATCTCTTTGAAAGTCAAAATACATTATTTCCTTGCTCTCTGCTGTTTATAATTTGTCAGTTTTATGACAGATTGTAAATTTTCTGTCTATAGAGTTACTGGTTTTTGCAATAATTAGCTTTCATTTTTTATAATTTTGCAACTTATTTGAATATCTTAAAGTGAATCTAAATGTGGCAAATATTTGTTTGTATGTAGGCAAGACTTTGAAGTTGAAGGCTACCGAGCTGGCAAGGAAATTACTCTGAAGGGCTCCAATTTGCCCCATCCTATCCAAAGATTTGAGGAGGCCAACTTTCCCGAGTACATCATGAATGAGATTTTGTGAGCATTTTTAGTTTAATCTATAGCTGTATAAAATATATTAATTTATTAAGCTCTACACACCCACAGTATTATCCAAACATTTTAGTGAGAAGTTATTTTTTATATAATAAATACATCTTGATTATTAGTATGAAAGTCAAATAGTTTTTGAAAAATATTTTACTTTTTGAAAGTGAATTACCAGTTCTCTGTACAGGATAGGGGGAACTTAGGGTTTGTCAACTTTGCTCTGGGTATCTACCGACTTAAGGGTAAAGGATTTGATTCCAGGCATGGCAAAATAAGTTATCATAGGTGATAATGAGATTTCTCTTTTCACAATGATAAATTAATGACCAAGGTATGCTGTGTCAAGACCACAGTAAATACCCCAATAACAAGTGTGTATGTGTGCACACAGGAAGCAAGGTTTCTCTGAGCCTACGTCCATTCAGGCCCAAGGCTGGCCCATCGCCATGAGTGGCCGAGATATGGTGGGCATCGCTCAAACAGGCTCAGGCAAAACGCTGGCATACATGCTCCCTGCGACCATCCACATCAATAACCAGGAGAGACTCTCCCGGGGAGATGGCCCCATTGCCCTCATACTGGCCCCTACCCGGGAGCTAGCCCAGCAGATACAGACAGTGGCCCAGGATTTTGGGTCGTCATCTTTTGTCAGGAACACCTGCATCTTTGGTGGTGCACCCAAGGGACCTCAGGTGGGATATGCCTAGGCTTCGAAATATCTTATATCCTTTAATTTACTAACACAAGAGCTTTATCACTTTTCTTGACCCAATATAACTATTTTATTTCCATACACCCATGCATTTACATTTTCGAGACTTAAATTTTAATTTCCTAGTGACCAAGTTAAAGCGTCTAATTAATTCATAAAATTATTTTAATTTAAATAAAATGTAAAGTTAAATGTTAGGACTAGTATTATAAATATGAAGAATAAGTGTAAACCTAAATGAGAAAATTATCACCGTAGATAATTATTTCCCACAGTTAAAATAATTATCACCGTAGATAATTATTTCCCACAGTTAAAATGTCAGTCCCACACAGACCTAGTGACTTTTAACATGACACACGCCAATATTTTTACGAAATAAAGTTATTAGATGCAAGATTAGCTCAACAGGTGTTTTCACTGATATTACCAAGATTGAAAAATAGGCTGCTACTTTGCAAAGTATGAAGATTCGTTTGTGATAATCTAGTGTCTCTATGGTTGACTCATTTTATAGTTGTCTGGATGTTGCAGATGCGTGATCTTGAGCGAGGAGTGGAGGTGTGTATCGCAACTCCCGGGCGTCTCATTGACATGTTAGAGCGCGGCAACACAAACCTTAAGAGGTGCACCTATCTGGTCCTAGACGAGGCTGACAGGATGCTGGACATGGGCTTTGAGCCACAGATCCGCAAGATTCTGGAACAGATCAGGGTGAGTGGCAGTGGCAATCTCTTAACAAGAAACATTTAGCCGAGCTTATAAACTTAACTTAAATTGGTCGTGTTTCCAGCCGGATAGACAGACACTGATGTGGTCTGCGACGTGGCCCAAGGAAGTTCGCAATCTGGCGGAGGAATTCCTGACAGATTACATCCAGATCAACGTTGGCTCCTTGCAGCTCTCGGCCAATCACAACATTCTCCAGATTGTGGATGTTTGCCAGGAACATGAGAAACAACAAAAGTAAACAGACTTTATTTCTATTAGTCTTGTGCACTTTTTGAAAGTGTGAATTAACAATTCTCTATAAAGGATAGGGGGAACTTAGTGTTTGTCAACTTTGCTCTACTGACTTAAGGGTCAAGGATTTGATTGCAGGCATGGCAAAATAAATTATCATAGCTGATAAATGAGGCTTCTCTTTTCACAAAGATAAATTAATGGCCAGGGTATGCTGTGTCAAGGCCACAGTAAATACCCCATAACAAGTGTATGTGTGTGCAAACAGGAAGAAAGGTTTTCCCTACGTACACTAAAAAATTTGAGATAAAACAAAAAAACACTAGCACAAGTGCAGAGAGTCACTTTTAATTTTACACAAAGTTAGTCACTTTTAATTTTGATTAAGAAATCAATTTAAAATTAAGCAACACTTAACTCTTGTATCAAGCAATATAGTTAGGATCAGTAATAAAGTGGAGGCCATGCAAATGAAGTTTGTGATGAGCATGTTAGCTGTCAGGAGAAACAGGATTAGGAGTGAAGAATTCTGGAATATGAGAGAGTACTATTAGTAGAGGAAGCAAGGGTGGGGTGGTGTGGTGTGCGAGTGAAAGTAGAGGAATGAAACCAAATAAAGGAGGGAGATGGAAGCATTTTACTAAACTGATCCGGCCACAGGCTGAAAACTGTTAATGATTAAACTAGCCTTTAAAATATCACTACGAAAATAAATTAACTTTAATTAGGGATGGACAAGAATGTCTTTAATTTCGGGATGGAAAATTAGTCAATATCGGGATTCGGGACGGGAGCAGGAAAGGGAAATTTTGAAATTACCCTTTAGAATAATATATTGATTTCTAAACTAATATGGTAAGACTTGTTAAAACTATAATATTATTAAAACCTGTTTCGGTGGCTGCATGGTCTAAGGCATCACCCTAGCAATAGACTAGACTACCGATGATGGGGATGTTTAGTTTGAATTTGGCCNATCACCTGACTCAGTGGTCTCATGGTCTTAACATGTCACTATAGTGTTGCATTGGCTTGCCAGTGATGGATAGATTAGGGTTCGAATCTTAGCTAGGAGTACTGAGGGTCCTTTTTTCTAAATAGTTTCCCACTCTATCCATGCATATGCAGGTACACATCTAAATTCAATCTTCCTCATTCCTAACACACTAGAGTAATTTTTACATAGGCATATAACTGGAACGAGTAATAAAATAAGATACGCTGAGCCCTCATAAATGGTTGACCTTGGGAAGCTACGGCCTTTCCTCCTCCTCTCATTTCCTCACCCCTAAAGAGAATAATATATCTGTCCTTTAAATCTTTCAAGCTCTTTCAATTGTTGACCCCGACAAATCACTGTTGAGACAGAGTACAATAATCACGCGCTTCCCAACTTGTCTCTACAAGCCGGTGGTAAAATAACCCCCTCCATCCCAGCCAACAAGTTTGCTAAATAACAAAGAAGACTGAATACTAAAATGATAAACAGTGATGAGTAAGCAGTAACTGCTAGAACATGTATTCCTCTTGTCATTTGAGCAGATAAATTCTTGACAGACATTTTCCCCGAGGGTTCAGGATCCTGTTCACCCCTAATTTTAATTCTAAGACACTAGTTTCTCAATTCCGTCTTGTCTTCCCACTTTTTGTTTTTGTGGTTAAAATATACACACCAACCTCTTAGGCAGATGGCTAAATCTGATATTGGTACTTATCTTCCCTTTAATAGAACAACGAACAAGGGCCACCCCCTATTAGACATCTTCCCTTTAATAGAACAACGGACAAAGGTCACCCCCTATTACCTCTATTAGACATCTTCCCTTTAATAGGACAACGGACAAAAGTCACCCCCTATTACCCTATTAGACATCTTCCCTTTAATAGAACAATGAACAAGGGCCACCCCCTATTAGACATCTTCCCTTTAATAGAACAATGGACAAAAGTCACCCCCTATTACCCTATTAGACATCTTCCCTTTAATAGAACAACGGACAAAGCTCACTCCCTATTAGACATCCTCCCTTTAATAGAACAACGGACAAAAGTCACCCCCTATTAGACATCTTCCCTTTAATAGGACAACGGACAAAAGTCACCCCCTATTAGACATCTTCCCTTTAATAGAACAACGAACAAGGGTTACCCCCTTTTAGACATCTTCCCTTTAATCGCTTGGTGGTTTTGGTTGATTGAAGCTAATTGTTTTTCTAAGCCAAGCTGAATTTTTTAATCTTGTCACACCCCTAATTGTATACCTGGTACATGTTTAGAAAACAAAAATTTCATTTGCAATGAGAGCTTGTCTTGTATGTTACAGGCTGAACACACTCCTCCACGACATCGCTTGTGACAGAAATGCCAAGACCATCATCTTTGTGGAGACCAAAAGGAAGGTGGAGGATATCACCAGGAACATCCGTGGATTCGGGTGAGTTGCCCCTCTTCTCCCCTCCCCTCCCTGTCTTGATGGTCATTTTTGGTTACAAATGTGTGTTACCATATGTGTTGTTATTACAGGTACCCGGCTGTGTGTATGCATGGAGACAAGTCGCAACAGGACAGAGACTATGTGCTCAGAGGTATGGTCTGGCTCAATTCTCGTATTAAATCACTCTTCAAAAAAATGTTGGCTTTTCGTTAATCTGATAAATATATCTCTCCTTAAGAAATGTTCCCTTTTATGTGTATAACATTTAGATATTCTTGATTCATATTCAATATTAACTGTATTCTGTAGAGTTTTAAAATTCAGGTGCAAATATTTGTACATATCTTTAACCGCAAAAAAAAACCTTAAAATAACTACTATAAAATATTAACAAATTCAGAATAGTGTTTAGTTTAATTATTAGAACTTTCACGTGTTGTGATTTGCGAACTTAAAAAATATAGCTATTGAAAAGCTTGATATAATTATAGATTCTCTATTGTTTCGATACCAGTAATAATCAAGTACAACATTCCTGCTAACATTATGTTGGTAGAGTAGTCTCTCTGAAACTCAACCTAATGTGGACTGAGATGGTGCCGAGTTTTATGAATGAACTGCATAAGATTCATGTTTATTAAACAAGGATGCATCACACTACAGTATGCTATGTTATGTGTTAATATAATGGTGTATATACATACATGTAATATACAGAAATGCAGTACAGTACCTTTCATATAATATTGTATTTGTTGAATAACACTGTACTGAATTGAAAAACTAACAAACACAGCACTTGTAAAAACACCACAGTGTGACTCTTCCACTAGAGTTACACAAACAAACAGATTATACAGTCGAATGACCTTGGATTGTGATGACTGGCGCCAACAACTGTGTGCACTTGCGTGTGTAGAGTTATACAGAATGTCGAGTTTCTGAGACTACTGTACCTCAAAAAAAGAGATAAAATATTTCTTGGTGTAATTGTCCTAATAGGTATATTGTTGTTACAGAGTTCCGGAATGGCAACTCTAACATCCTGGTGGCTACAGATGTGGCCGCCCGCGGCCTAGGTCAGTCTCACTTCCCCGTATGAGCGTCTAGCGTGCAGGGTCGGTTGTTGTGAGTATTGGGATGATGTCAGGGAGGTGTGATAGTAGTTGAATCTACCAGACTGGTTAACAGGGTTGTGATGTTCTGCCACCTTGTACAGACTCCTGGGTTGGACGCAAGTGAGCTCACGACAACTTTCTCAAGTTTTTTTTAAAATAAATGCGAACTTTTAATTTAGGCTTTATTTGTCAGTTGTACCAGATGTTAAATCTTGAGAGCTTCATTAGGTTGAGAACATTAATTTTATGTACAATGTTAGTCTGCACTTTCCTAAGGAATTGGCCACACTGCATTTGTGTGGTGAAGATGTATTGGAGTGTGTCTAACGTGCTTGCCAATCTGGTCTGTGCATAATTTTGACTTGACTTGTTTTGTTTTATAATGAAACAAAAACGAGTCTATTGTGTTATCGTTTTGGGGGAATTCTCAAATATTGCCTTTGTCCTAAAGTGTTTTGACAATGTAAGAACACTACACAAAAACTTAGGGGTGTTCACCAAATCAAAGCTGAATTAAAATACAAACATGCACTTTAAATACATATGAATTTTTCTCATGTGAACATTATTAGTGTGTAAAATATTGAATATTAATGTATTTAAGTTGTAAATTTTCATTGGTTATTTGTAGTTTTCGAAGCTGATAAACATTCTTTGAAGTTTTGCACACCCCTAAACTTAACTAAATAGACAGTTCTACTGGTACAGTAAGGAAAAATGTTGAAAATGTGAAGGACTTGCTCAGCAATGTGCTTGGTCTGCAAGAAGAAATATTTACAAGAAACTTTTAAACATTTTGAAGCTTTGTTTAACCCAGAGCTCTGAACTCAAGAAGGCCTGTTGGAGTAGAATGACGTACACATTTTCAATGGTATAGCATTAAAACCATGTTTGTCAAATTGTGGCTGTATTTGAGGTTCTCCCATCTTGATTTAGTGCAGGCATCATTGCTGTTTGGTTTTAATCAGTCTGGTCTGTGATGTTCTTGTTGTTTCAGAGGCACTGTGGTTAAATACTCTTGAACTACCAGGCAGTGCCTCTGTGTTTATCAGCGGGATCAAACTGAACGCTACTATCGCTGCACCGACTTGAACAAATATTATGTCAAAGTACATATCCCAATGCCAAAAATATAGTGTGACTTTTAACCTTCAGTGCCATTTCATGTTATTGGGAAAGAAGGTCTCTTTTTAGAGTTGAGCACGGAGATATTCTCCATGATGTTAAATAGTGCTGATGGTTAATATTGTAATCTAGCGGAACGTCGGATTTCATCAAGGGAAGGTAAATATAAAGTGTGAATGGTCTGCCCAGCCACAGGATGAGGGAAGAGGGTGAAAATGGACTAGTTGCTATTATTATTTTTTTTCAGGGGTTTTCTCCGTGATTGGTTTGTATGAAACTGGTTTGTAATTTATATTCAGATATATTTGTTGGTGAAATATCTAAAGTTCAAACAATATTGAAAGATGTAAAGCTAGGGTTTAGAAAGCTCTAAGGCAACTCCACCTTTCTATATATTAACATGCTCACTTGGTTGTTTAGATGTTGAGGGAATCAAGTTTGTCATTAACTTTGACTATCCAAACTCTTCTGAGGACTATATCCACCGCATCGGTCGTACGGGCCGTAACCAGGCTTCTGGGACATCGTACGCTTTCTTCACGCAGAGCAACAGTCGTCAAGCCAAGGATCTTGTAAATGTGCTTAGGGAGGCCAACCAGTCTGTCAACCCAAAACTGGATGAGATGGCCAACCGTGGAGGCTTTGGTGGTGGGGGCAGGAGTGAGTATTAAATAAATATGTAGGACCTTTCCATCAATTTATTTTTGTCAGATGATTTATCCTAAATAGTGGTCCTTCAAATGTTCATTGGCTGTCTTTATTCTTACAGGTCGTTACAATAATTTTAATCGTGGACGCGAGAATGGGTTTGGCAACAATGGTTACAACAAGCCCACCAATGGTTACGGCAACAACAGTTACAACAAGCCCACCAATGGCTACGGCAACAACAGTTACAACAAGCCCACCAACGGTTATGGCAACAGTAGTTTCAACCAGAATGGTGGTGGCTACAGTGCTATGAATGGGGGCGGAGCTGCTCCTCCTAAGAGATGGGAGGGGGAGAACAAGACTAGCACCGATAGCTACTCAGGCAAGTCAAACAGTGACATGTCTTCTAACAGAAGTCGGCCCTCCCGCTTCACATCGGCAAGCGAGGCCCCCCAGTCGGCCGCCCTGCAGCTGGCTAGCAGCCTGGTTCAAAACATGTACACCTCTCCACCACCCACTGTGCTGTTCCTCTCTCAACCACCCCCACCTCCCCCTTCCAACTCGTTCGGAAACCACTTTGGCCAGAGGCAGGCGGTGCAACATTGAGGGGATTCCTTGGACTTGTAAATACTGTACTATGTCTCATTGTTGTGTTAACACGACTAGTGACAACTGTTTGTGTTTTGGCTTGTCGTTTCAGCCAACCTCCCCAACTTCTAACTTCGAGGGAAGACATCTTTACAAAGGAATAAACTTTTATTTGGTTTCTTTTGTTCCTCTTCTCTAGATAAATTGTCTCGTCTGGTCCACCGAGTCAGTATTAATGTCGTGGTGGCATCACTGAGGTTTAAATTGTCTGTGATAATCAGGCGGACCAGGCTGGGGATTAATTAAACACAATCTTTTCTTTATTATTTCTTTTTAGCCATTCCAGTGTTCTGCTGAAAGGTTTTTATTTTTAAATGGGCTGTATGGTCCAGTTAAATTATGAAACTGATATAAATTATTTTATTGTTTTGTCTAACAATGTTGATTTATACTATGTGCACTATGTGTATTTTCTATGTAAAAATAAAACAAGATAACTCTTCAATTCTTGGTTGTTGTTTTTTTTACCGTATGGGTCGGTCTTATGACTGGATAAATATTTCTATTGGGAGGTAAAGCCTATTAGCCACAAAGTTTTACGCGTCTTATGAACTGAATCTATCTTCTAGAGCTATCTGTAGGTTATATATATTTTTATTCAGAACATGCAAGGTTAGTACTGTATGTGTATAAGCCTTGCTGATAAGCTATAACCTAGCGAATGGTGAAAACTCAACATTTGTTAAATAATGGCGGCCAAACGAGTGCAAGTAAACAGATGGTGTAACGTGGGCGCATAAACAAAGATGTCTTGCAAGTCCTGATTTTGGTGTCTGCCAAAATGTGGTCAATAGTTGGGAATGTTTACAAAATTTCATTTATTGTACTTACATTTTGCTAGTTGGTTCTTAAATAAATATAACTCTACAAATAGCTTGTCTGTTTATATAAAAGTGAATTAAATGTTCAACTTTATATAGTTAAGAGTCTGGACCTGTGCTTACTAAGTTTTTGACCTATCAACAGATTCTGATAGGCGAAGCCTCATTAAAAAACAACGCATCACTATAGCAAAAACAATTTTTACTTTCAGATAAAAGTTATCAGGTACTTAAACTTCCTGATATAATGTGACAGATAAATACATTTCATCTTAGTCATAAGACCGCTCTTTTAACTTATCCACCAGATATATTTATCCAGGAGTCAGAAGACCAGCCCTAATTATAATAAACCATATAACCGAAACTGCTAGTTTTGATAAATAATCCATAATAATAAATCTAGTAGATAGATTTGTAAGATAAGGAGGTTTGATTATCAGAAGAGTACTAAATTTTACAACTTTGTAATAAAAAAAATTAAAGTGATTATAGTGCATTGAGATTTATAAATATAGTTGACAAAATATGTGAAAAGTTTTCCTATCCCCAGAAACTAGCAAAGGTGAAATTGGATTGGTAGACTGTGCTTCTGGATCTCGAAAAGTAAAAATTTTCTAAAATATTAGTTTTGTCTATGATTTCTCTCTCCATGAACACACTGCTAACAAAATAGATGGTCCATACAAGAAATGCAGGCCATTTTTAGCATGATTTGTGATTTTTCTAATAAAGTAAATATATAATGATACATCCTTTTAAAAATCAGATTATGCTCTTTAATTTGAGATAAAATATTTTATTTGTCTGTTTCACTAATAAAATAAAAATCTAACCAATATAAATTTTTTATAACAAACTCAGTGCAATTAATAAAGTATGTCAATAATGGCTTAGAGTAAATATTACAAAAAATTTGAAATAGAAAACAAGATTTTATTTACTAATCAAAGTTTTTTTGAATGAAACTGTTCAAAACTGGATGCAAAACACAAATCAACTTAGCAAATATTTTACTGACGTGTCTCACCTATCAGATTTTTGTTTCTTTGTTCCCTTTGCTGAACACAAATAAAAATATAGGAAATGACAGATTTTTATACAATGTGTAAATAAGATCAAAACATGAATAAATAAATGAATGAATATTGCCACAGAATACATGAAAAAAATCTGAGAACTGTTCAGAAAATTTCATGTAAAATAGTAGTAGACCAACATATGATATTTATAAAAAATATCCTACAAAAGTGTGAATAAATCAAAATACATAATTCAAACAAAACAATATGTTCACAGATAAGAACAGGAACTAATCTCAAGAGTCGCCAACTGTAAATATCGAAATAGCGAATTCATTTGCGTTCTAGTGACAATTTTGGTACTAAATATTTAAAGACCTCCAAACACTGCTAGAGACATATTAAAACATCCAAATACATTTAAAATAAATTGGAAGATGTTATAATACGTCTCCCGCGTTCCTCGTTAGTTCCACAGACATTTAAATAACGGCTCTAGCACGGAGAGTGTTAAGTACCTCATCCCTTTTACTAAAGTTTGTTTTAATGGGGAGTGAAACCTAGGTCGAGGTATTGGGCCATACCCATCTTCAAGAAGTGGCATTCATTACCTCTGTCCAGTGGCATCAGTGTAAAGTGTGGATGATCCTCTTCGACATGAAGATTCAAGTTCCTGGTAAAATCCATTATTTTACAAATTTGATTTTCCAATTTACATCCAAATTCAAATCGTGGAAAAAATTATTAACACAAGAGAAAATAGAAATATTAACATATCTTATAATCCATTATAATATTCAGTTAGGTGTTAAATTACTGGTCTGGAGCCTGGGTAAGTTCATTTTATAATAATTATAATAGGGTCTGATCCACCAATAAGCAGTATTAGGGCTATAAAATAAATTTCACTTCTAAAAAATTGAGTTTTTTTTAAAGGATATGAGTCTAATCTGAAATTTTCTTGAATCTTGATATTCCTAAGGATTTGAGGGCCCATTCCTAATGAAAATACAATTATAATGTGTATTTATGCTGACATACTGAGCTCAGTGTCCTATAGTGTTACGACAGTCTTGATGATTAACATAATCACTATAGAATCAAACAAGTTGAAATTTCTAAGATTCATAGTGCATCGCAAAGTATTTATCGTTTTCCAAACTGTTTCAACAAAATAACATTGAACAACTAGGCAATTTATTGAAATAATTTTAATGGTGAAAGTTTCGGGGTACTTTATTTGTAGTTAAGAAATGTATTACTATGAGTTTTTATTTCAATATCTAACAATGGTCACGGGGGGGGGGCTACATACAAACTATTTGGAAAGCTAGTGTGTCAAGTGACCAACACGACTTGGAACAACTGGTCGACAAACTAATACACAAGATGGCAAAGTGATCGACAGCCTACAAAATGTTGAAATAGATTCAGATAAGAATGGGCCAATTGACCTAGTTAATGCAGTGCTTGAAAATAAAATTATAAATGGGAAATAATAATGAAAATGCTCCTAATTCGTGAACAAATATTCTCTTCATACAGAGTATTTTGCAAAATGCAGTTGGTTTTTCTTTGGTGATCACAGAATCTATACTAGTCGTAATTTGTGTGTTTCAAGGTTATACTAGGGATGGAAATCCCTCTCCCCTCGTGCCTACATTCATAGCTCAACTTTTGTCAACTTATCAGAGTGACAATCTCTCTGTTTGATAAGTCTCCCACGCAGGGCAAAAATAGGCAACACTGAAATGACCCTGAAACACACATCTTCCTGAATGTGACTATAATTGAGCACTATCCCTGCATCCTCATTGTATGTAGATGAGCATTTTCTTCCAGTACAATATTATTGCTGACAAAGAACTGATCTAGTTTGCTTAAATTTTCCAGCTATAAATAACACTTAACTTTTTGGGTGAGGTTGTATGAAACTTAACTTCAAAAAGTTCAATCACACATTTTTCACTCTGGATACCTCTGAATGGCCAATCCCATTATAGAAAATAATGTTACACAACAAAGACTTTTGCATGAATACTTTCTTTTTTTTTTCACCGCGTCTTACTACCCGTTCAGGTTATACGCTTAAGTACTAATTACACTAATGGATTAGGAATGGGGAAGGTTGAATGAAGAGGAAGTGAACCCGTATTTGCGTGGAGGGAGAGTGGAAAACCATTTAGGAAAAACCACCCCCAGTTCACCCGACTGAGATTCGAACCTCGATCTCCCCGTCGTCGGCAGTCTGGCTCAACACGACTGGCGCGTTAGCCAACAACGCCACCGAGGCGAGTCATGAATACTTAAAACCATTGCATATTACTTTCCAGTATAACCGTTCACTTCCAACACGAGGTCACACTACAGCCTTGTCATGTCGCCCTCCTGCCAATAACTATGATGCACATTCTTTCCAACTTTCGGTATGATTTTTTCCCCAACCATATTGTAGTTACCCATCTATAGTAAGATTCTGGTTGAAAGAAACTTAGAAAATACAAACACATTTTTGCAGTCAACATTGATATTTAACTTTCATTTCAGTCACATTATTACTTACTTCAAACTGGCAGTTGCAGATCACACGACTTGCCCTATGAATATATTAAAATTCATTAGGGGATGTTCAAATTTTATGTGAGCATCTTTGTGACCATTTTGGACCCTCTCTGGTTGCCTGGGTTATATTTGTCAACTTTTTTTGTTATTTTTTCACATGAATAACTATTTTTTAGTCAATTAATGAACTTCTTGTAATTACTAACTTAAAAGGTGTAAATTAATGGTGTGAAATATAAACAATAAACATTGCTTTAAAATGAATTTAAATTTATTGTACTAAACAGGTATAATTTTAAAAAGCTATAAAATTATATTAAAAAAATATATTTTAAATCACATATAATTTAAGTTAGATAAATAGTATTATTAGTGAATACACAAATAAAGTCTCGACATGTTTAATTATTGTGTATCCATTTGGGGTGGTTGGGTCACTGTGCCATTCTTGCTCATTTCTCTTTCTTGAGTAAGCATTGTTCTGACCCCCCATCCTCATTTACCTCGTGTCAGCAAAAATAAGTAAAGCTCGAATCCCCCTCTCCTCTAAGGTGCTTATATAATATTTGAACGCCCTCCTAAGTAACTTTTGTAACAAAAAGGTTCCTCCCTATAGCCAAATGAGACTATGCCGACAAACACTGTGGCTAAATAGTTTGATACACTAGTGCTGGTAGTGCTGCATTTGATCAAGTGTATTGATGTTTGACGTCTTAGCTCATCAGTGCCTACCAAGCTAATAGTGCCATGTTCAATTCCTGCCTGGTATGGCTGAAAAACATGTCATTGGTGAAATTGGGGCTTCTACTTTTCACACTGATAAATTAATAGCTGGGAAACTGGGTGTTGTGTCTGTTCTGGTATCAAACAAGTTGTATTGTTTTAATTAGTTCATAAATTGTACATTAATATACGTGAATAAGTCTACTGATGGCCACTATTCCTCTCAAGAGAAAAATAATCTGATATTATTGTTTTGGGGAATGGGTTTTTAAAATCATACTAATTGGTGTAAATACTTGAAAATTCTCTAAAAGATATGCTAGATCTGTACTTGAGATATCATATCTGAATCATTTGATAAAAATCGGGGATTTTATCACACTATGTTACTGAAAACAATTGCATTCAACTTAGATCTATTACTCAATACTACCTTCTTGTGTGTAGTTATTGTTACTCTAGAACCTGCGTACTTGACAGGACTTGAAGCAGTTGTCTTGTTGGTACAACGTTGATGAAATGTACCTGTATATTCCAGCACTAGTGGTTCTAGTAGGGTCTTGTTTCTCCCAGGACACTGTCAGGTACAATGCCACCTGGGACAGTCTGGACACAAGACCTCTGCCTCAGTGGTATGACGATGCCAAGTTTGGTATCTTCATCCATTTCGGAGTGTTCTCTGTACCAAGCTACCGCTCTGAATGGTTCTGGAGCCATTGGCAAAGTGAGTACACAGTATTCCTACCGTTGTATGTGTTAACACCTGAAAGTATGTTATGGTTTGTATATGTCATACTGAACCTAGACCAAGCAAGGTTGCAGCGTCTCACTGGATAGGGGATAAGAAATTAGGAACAAGAGAAAAAAAAAACCTTGGTGGCTCTGGCCAGTTTTTAAACCCTGGTCTCTCAAATCAAACATGCTTGTCTAGCTGCTGTGTGCTAAACATTACTTTGCTGTTTTTATTGGGGGAGGGGGGTAAATTCTCCCCCTCTATATATGTTTCCCTCTCCTCTGAAATTATTGGAGTATTAGCTGAAATTCGGGGGTCAGGGTAAAAACATAATAACCCTCATTGATTTAGATGGGATATTTTCACTATATAGCATCTATAAAATCCTGAAATCTAGCTATAAACAAAAAGTAAAATATTAATTGATATTAGTTATCCTCAAAGTCTTGACTGACTATAAAAAGTCTTGTAGTGGTATGCAACCAGAAATCACTGCTAACATATTTTGTCGTCAAATGAATGTTATAATGTTTTTGCCCTGACCCCTTCAAATATGATCTTGCATCAAACTCCAAATTTCAAATATTTTTCAGGAAAGCACCACTCTAAATAGTTTCTAGGGGCATCCAAATCTAAAAAATTTCCATCTTAAATAATTATTTATAGGAAAATTCAAATCTCAGAAATATTTCTGGGGGGAGAACAGTTCCAAATATCCTAAATAGGAGATTGGCTTACAATAAAAATTCCAGTAGCCCAAAAATTTTTCAAACATTTTCTGGGAGAGGGCTTTTGGACAACTCTTTGGCTAGGGTGTTCAACCCCTCAAAGCCCTTTTTTTTTCTAGTTGCCCCCTTTACACAAATAAAGTTTTTCTGCCACTGCTACAAACACATGTGTTAGTTTCGTAGGGCTTACTTGACGATAAGGAGGCTAGGGTTTGAATCCTGGTCAAGTCTACTGAGCTATTGCTTTCAATTACTAGTTTCCAACCCTCCCACCACACAAATGTAAGTGCATATCTCCTCCATTGGTGTAATAACGTATATTTAACAGGTAAGTAATAAGATGCACTCATTTTTTTGTCGAACACAATTTTTAACTATCAGATCTACTAATTAACAGGGAAATAGGGTAAGGGTAAGTTTAGTAAAATGTCAAAATCTTCCTCTTTCCTTCACACCATTCTTCCTCCTCTATTTAGGGAAGGTCGCTCAAAAGAGAAGTCACTGGAATTTTTAGGTCTTTTTGCAATTATTTTTTAAATAAAAAGTATATCCCACATATAGCACCAGGGTGTCCAGTGACCTGGAAAACAGGGGAATGTCATGGAAGAGTCAGGGGAATGTCATGGAAGAGTCAGGGGAATGTCATGGAAGAGTCAGGGGAATGTCATGGAAGAGTCAGGGAATTTTATCAAATTTCTGGATTTTTTTTTTTTACCTATTCGCTAAAAACATACTTTTATTTACACTAGTAAAAATTACACTTTTATTCTGGTTAATACATACTGGGAACTTCTTTTAACACATTTGAGCACACTAATCTTAATTCTCAAAGTCAACATATGATTTTTGTGTTGTCTTCAACCCCCCACTCCTCCTCCACCACTCTTTAGCCAAGAGTCATAGTTGAGTCATGGTTATGCCCATGTGCGAGAATTAAGATTATGTAATAGGAAGAAGAAACTAAATAAGAATTTCTCTACCAACAATTTTAAACTGTACTGGTGTAAGTCAATCTTTTAATGCCTCAATATGATCTCACTGAAATATTACTTAAGGATGGACTTTAAGGTGAAGTCCTCTAACCCTTCATAAAGTGACACCATTTCAGAATGTGTAACTTATGTGTATAAAAACATTAAGTTGTGAACTTAGTAAAATATTGTTTGTAATATACTTATTATTTATATATAGTGGCTGGAAAAACACATTGGCTCTGGAAAAATAGCGGAATTTAAATAATATAATTTGACGGAACCTCCTAAACCCGTGTTGAACTATTAGTACTATCTCTAATTCATGTGATTTTATGAAGCACAGGGGCATATTAGTTTTCAATAATTTCTTGTGTCAAGAATTTAATAAAATTAAAACAATGAAAATAGATAGATAACTGTGTAAATAAAATCATTAGGAAAATACATATTTTTTGGTTCGGAACTACAGGAAAAATCAGGGAGTTTCAAAATTTGAAAAGTTTATCAACCCTGTATGCGATATTCAAAAAATATTATTTTTACATTTGTTGGACTCAAAAGGGTACTTTGGAACGCATTCAAAAAGGAATTGCTCTTACCTAATGTTTTTGCACAAAATTAAGAATACATTTTAAATTATTGGTATTTAAACTGTAGTCTCCCACGACTGATTGAATAACTGCCTAAAAACAATCAATACATCACCCGCTTTGGTGTTTTAATGGTCCAGGGTCTTGCATTAGACTGGATAGCCGGTGATGGGGCAATCAAGGTTTGAATCTCGGGCAGGTGCTTTGAGGGTAGTTTTTCAGAAATCAGTTTCCAATCTCCACACAAATGCAGGTACACTTCCTCTAAATTCAACCTTCCTAATCCCTAACACAACCCAAACAGGTGGTGAGAAACGGCGACATAAAACATTATTCATATCTGTTAGAAAGATTTTTATCAAACTTTCTTACCCATGAGTTTTCAAGTTACAAATTTGGATCAATTTGGACCCGCGCTAAACCTATCCTTGGAATGTTTCAGACGGCGATCAGCCGGAGTTTGCAGAGTTCATGGCTCAGAACTACCCCCCTAATTTCACGTACCAGGACTTTGCCCCCGACCTCACAGCCGAGTTCTTTGACCCCGACGAGTGGGTGGAGATTATACAGGCGTCGGGGGCTAAGTGAGTTGCCCCACCTTCCCCTAACCTCCTCCTTCACTCCAACAAGTTAAACACCTCAAAACTTTCTATCTCTGACATATTGTTCAAGCAGTTACGGTCCAATTCTGGTAGAAATACACTTTTTTTTATAGCTACAAAAGTTAGTAAGTATACTTTCGCGTCTTTATTCGTCAAGTCATGTGATCTGCAGCTGTCATTTTTGTTAGATAATATTAATACATACAAAATAACAATTATAGTATAGTAAATGGCTATCACTGTTGACTGCAATAAAATATGTGTTGAATTTTCTAAAAGTTTTTTCATACCAATATCCTACTTTAACACTGCTGGGCTATCCACGTCTGTGAGCTGCTTTGTACACTCTGTTACAATTACATATAGACCTATTCATAATTGACAGCGTATAAAATGTGGTCGCCCAATAGTAGGGGCTGTTATTAAATGAATCACTAAAATACTCTCATCAACATCAAATATGATACCTTGCACATCAGGGTGTCTACCAGTCATGAAAAAAATCAGTAAATGAGATTTTACTCATGAAAATCATTAAAATGTCATTAAATTACCTTTCAGGCCATGGATTTTCCTCAGAGAAGTTTATTATATGTGTATAAATAATATTTTTACTTTATCTCAACCCTTCGTAGAGAAGTATTGTGATCATCTTAAAAATCAAACTCGAGATTTTGATAAATGTTGACGTTTCATGACCCCCTGGAAACGAAAAAAGTGGTTTATGCGATGCTGTCTGTCTGTCTGTCTGTATCTCGGACTAGAGCCGAAACCATTTTACCGATCAGGCTAAAACTTGGTATTTAGAGTTTTCATAGGGTCTCCTACCCCAAAGGAGTTTTTTTTAAATTAGATAATCCAACCCTAAAATTGAGGGTAGCTAACTGATAAAAAAAAAGAGATAAAATCAATTTTTTCAAAATCCATTTGAATGATTTTGATTAAATTTCATATCGAGGCACTGTTTAACATTACAAAAAAAAATGACAATCCTTGTTTTCCCATGAAAATGACTTGAATGGCACTTTTGGGAAGTGGAAATTTACAAATTTGATCATACCTCTGCAACTATTTGACTTATGAAATAACTTATTGCTATAACGTTATAGTGCTGTTAAAAATAAAAATATTTTGATGTAAAATACACGTTTATAAACCCAATGGTTTCTGAGATATAAGCAATTTATTTTTAATGGAATATTTTTAACTATAAAGTGATTGTTTATGCTTTTTGGTGGACAGAGATGTTCCTCTTTTCTCAATGTTTCTATAACAGTGTACATTATTTAATTTATGCTCTTTGGTGGAATGGTAGGGTGTTTCTGCAACCATGTATATGATTTTACAAATCTTACCAGTTTTTAGAAAAGTTCTCTTTTAAGATAAAAGAAAGAGAAAGTGTGTGTTGTGTATTTTAACATTTATTTTATACTATGTTCAAAATTAGCTTAAACTTACAGTTCAAGCTAAGAGTCCCAAGCTCAATTCCTGGCATGGTTGAAAAAATTATAATTTATGCAATGTCAATTTCATATTTCATAGTGATGAATTAACGGCCGGGGACTGGATGTTGTGTCTGTTCTGGATTAGTAATATGCTGAAGTAATCAGTCGGTTCAGAAAGTGCACGTTAAATACCTCAAATAAAAATATAATTAAACAATTTACAGCTACTTCCCAGTTCAGAAAATAAAATGTCTTGAAAATAATAATTTGTGAAATTTTAAATGAAAAGCTCAATCTGGGGGAAGCTAATAATTTTTTAAGTACCTTTTAGTCATGAATATTTATCCATAGGTTAGGTAGTAAAAAATTCATGAAATATGTTTACATAATTGGGTAGCCACCTTGTATATGTCAGATTATGACTCTCGATATCACTCAAGAATGAACGGTTTGTATCTTTATATCGAGTCTCGCTATCCGGCCAGTTTATGCTCTTCTTTAGACAGGGATATGTAAGGTAGAATTTGGAGCACATTTGTGGGCTTAGAGCCTGATAAACAATTTTGTTAAAATCATCCCAATTAGACCCGGCCGACATTCAAACCACAACCTTGCCGGGAAACAAAACTAGATGAGCCCTACATTTAGTCTGCGTGAACGCGGATGCAGAGGATGAACAGTTCAAGTTCTATCCTCACCCCTGACCTAATTTTGTAGATATTCCCCTGGGTGTAGGGGTGAGGGGTTGATACTCCTCGAACACCTGAGGTTCAATCCCGACAGGATTGGAGGCCATAGCAAACGAAGGTCATGGTTTGTTTGTCTGTCGCAAGGTACCTGGTGCTGACGACCAAACACCACGAGGGGTTTGCTATGTGGCCCACCAAACACTCCTTCGGCTGGAACGCTAAAGAGGTCGGGCCGAACCGAGACATAGTCGGTAAGACTTCATACTTTAATTTGAAATATGGATATACTTTATATTAACTTAAAATAGCCAAGTACAAACACAAACTGTGCTATATTTTCATTATGTGTACCTCTTACCGCTCCCACTGCTCCCGAAACATTCCCGGCTACACCACTGGAAAATTACTTGTGGAATATGTTACCAAAACACGCAACAATTATTTCAGTAAGTTTCACAGTTGGACATACTAGTAGATTAGATGACTTCGATCTGAGAGGCCAGGTTTGAATCCCGTACAAGTGCGTTGGTGGCTGTTATTCTAAAATAATGGTTTCCTATAAGCTCAACAGATTAATTCTGGAGCATTCCCCTGAAATACCTCCTTATTAGTTTCTTAAATCCTCCCTTTTCATCCTGACACCTAAGATGAAATAGTATGTACTGGCGCTAGACTATACCACAAACACGTATTCTTTACAACTTTAGTTTTTACATCAGAACCATTTATTAAAGAAGTTTTAACATTACCTAAACACTATTTTATATTATTCCATGACTCAATCTAAGTTCAAGTATAAGAGATACCTAGATGTAAATGCACCTGCATTTGTATAGAGTCAGGATGGGGATATCTTTGCGAGTCATAGTGCCTAAACTGCTTCCAGGTGATCTTAGAGATGGGAGCTTTTATTCCTTAAGGATATTTGATATTAGAGGTAGGGATGTGGAAAGAGTATCGATACTTTACTAATATCAATATTTTCCTTGATACTAGTATTTTTTTTTTTTTACTTGATGATTTTTTTTTGATATTTTTACTGATATTAGTACTCACACCCCGGTATCGAAAGAAACAACTTTTTTTGCTATCTTCACACATGTCATTAAATGTTTACTAGAGTGGACTGTGGGGGAAGAACAAATGACACTATTTCTCAATTCTCACTCATTTTCTGCAGCTCTAGCATTCAATCTCTTTTAGCTCATCATAATTCATAGCTGTTCTTTCATCTTTGTTTATCAATACAACCTGATGCCTGACCAGGTGATGGGGTGAGTGGCGATAAGTTAACTACCCCTTACTTTATCCATGAGCAAGGTCATCACAAACTTAACAAAATGAGCTTTTGTAGAACTCAATGAACTCAGTCAACTTAAGGGTGCTCGAAGCAGAAAAGTTTGTGCGTTGTTTAAGCAGATGAAGCGGGACAGGGCGTCCATTCTTTTATTGTTTGCCAATAGTTAATAATCTATCTTGATAGAGTATATAAACAGTGACTAAAGGTAAAAAGGGCACCTTCCAGAAGTGAATTATATAAGTTTTTTTAAGATAGATAGTGAAAAATAATCTTGTAAAAAAAATATTTGATACTGATACTTACTGTTATCGATACTTTTGTTTCAATATTAGTACAGCATCAATATTTTTCTTCTGATACTTTTAATGAGTACAGCATCAATACTTTTCTTTCGATATCACATCCCTATTTAGAGGACTCAAAAAAGTATGGGAATTGGGATTAAAAAAGAATATTTTTTTCTTTAGGTTCTGAATTGTACTTTGTACAGATCTAATACTGCTTATTGTTGGTTCAGCCCCAACATAACTATAACACAAACTACACAACCAGACCCCATTCCAGTGAATTAACACTTAACTGAATGTATGAATATGCAATAACAAAGAATGTTAACATTTAGCTGCTATTTCTATTGTCTATTTCCTATCACGGTCATAATTTATTCTAAGATTTGAATTCAAATTCAAGATTTAGAATTTGTTGTTAAAATGAAGATTAAGATTCATAAAACAGTGAATTTGACTTAACTCTACTTAGCTGGTCCCGGAGGCCAGTCCCTGGAGTCAGTCTCTGAAGTAATTTCTTAAAGGCACTCCCAGATGCCTGTCCCTTAAGTCAGTCCATGAAGCTAGTCCCTGAAGCCAGTCCCAAATGCCTCTCCATGAAGCCAGTCCCTGAAGCCAGTCCCAAATGCCTCTCCATGAAGCCAGTTCCAGATGCTTGTCCTTAAAGTCATTCCATGAAGCTGGTCCCTGAAGCCAGTCCCATATGCCTGTCCCTAAAGTCTGTTAATGAAGCCATTCCTTGAAGCCAGTTCCCAAAGTCAGTCTCTAAAGCCAGTCCCTGAAAGAGTGTTGTGATGTTTTGTACCAGGTGATCTTGCAGCATCTGTAAGAAAGACCGACCTTCATCTTGGTCTGTACCATTCTCGGTATGAGTGGTTCAACCCCTTGTACCTGAGAGACAAGGCCAACAATTATGAGACTCAGACGTTTGTCGACCAGAGGTCCATGCCACAGCTCTACGAACTGGTAACACACTCTAACAGTATACAGGACTGCCGATGGCACAGGGAGATCAATGCTAGAATCACAGTTTGATCTAGTGGGGGAGGGTGATCATAAGTGGTCTCCTCACACTTCTTCCACACAAATGCAGGCACATTTCCTCTCAAATTATACCTTCCTCATTCCAACCCCATTAGCATTAAATAGTATATAAAATGCCTATATAACATGAATGGCTGGTGGACGTGGTTAAAAACAAACAAACCAGACACAAAAGGCCCTCCTTAAACACAACTAATTGTTGTCAAACAAGTTCAAGGACTGACATGTACGAATACAGATTCCTAGACACTTTAAAACAGCACTAAAATAAAACCACAATGCTATATTGTTTAGCAGGGCATTAACTTACACAGTTTCCTCTTTACATATTTTAATTTTACAAATATTTTAATTTGATTTAAAAAAACAGTCACAACAATTTATTTAAACAGAACACCCTATGGTGGTTGTCAGGTCAGCCTCAAACATCATTTATAACTTGGAGGAACTTTGGTTTTGGTGCTTCCTCTTCTGTCACAATTGTTTTAGCAGACAAATTATGAAATAAACTTATGAACCTTGCCCTAAAAAATTAAATTTTTACTATAAGCAGTAATGACATGTTATAATTCAGGGGCCTGGGAGGAGAGGATAATCAATGTAAGCAGTAGTGACATGTTGTATTATTATTATTATTAGCACCGCGTCTTACTACCCGTTCGGGTTATACACACTTACGCTAATGTGCAATGGTAGGATGATAGTGAGATGAAATGGAGGACCTACAGTTTAACATGGAATCCGAACCACGGTGGAGGCCTGGCATTCCTCACATTCACAAGTTGTGATTAATACACATCTTGTCAGAGGTGAAGGAAGGATTTGGCAATCAGATAAATCCGTGCCGGGACCGAGGATTGAACCCCGGA
>CABFWB010002228.1:0-33963 GCA_902151455.1 Timema bartmani | reverse complement strand
ACATGTTGTAATTCACTTGTCCTGGAAGGAAAGGATATTCATTGTAAGCAGTAGATACATGTTGTAATTCACTTGTCCTGGAAGGAAAGGATATTCATTGTAAGCAGTAGATACATGTTGTAATTCACTTGTCCTGGAAGGAGAGGATATTCAATGTAAGCAGTAGTAACATGTTGTAATTCACTTTGCCTGGAAGGAGAGGATATTCAATGTAAGCAGTAGTAACATGTTGTAGCTCACTTTGCCTGGAAGGAGAGGATATTCAATGTAAGCAGTAGTAACATGTTGTAATTCACTTGTCCTGGAAGGAGAGGATATTCAATGTAAGCAGTAGAGAAATGTTGTAAATCAGGTGAACTCCTACAAGCCCGACATCGTGTGGTCGGACGGGGCCTGGGAGAGCTCCACCTACTGGAAGGCCACAGAGTTCATTGCCTGGCTGTTCAATGACAGTCCTGTCAAAGACACGGTGGTTGTGAATGACCGTTGGGGGACTGACTCAGACTGTACACACGGCTCTTATGTAACCTGCGCTGACAGCTACAACCCAGGTGAGCACTTCACGGACTGTTTCTCTCTGGTAGAGCGGGAGTTCTAGGAGTGGCCTAGATGATCCTCTAGGGGCATTGGATGAATATGGGGGAAATATATATATGTACTGTGCCAACAAATATTATTGTAGACTTAAAATTAACTAAGCGTTTTTACAGCCAATTTTTAATCCCAATAATATGTTTATCTTCAACATGTCATCTACATAAACTTTCCTTATCTTGTGAAGGCTCGACATAAGGGCACTTCATATCAAGACTGACATGGAATATAGAGGCTCTATCAAAGGCTCTGTCTTGAACTACCTGTTTCTGAGTGACCTGGGAGTTGCTAGAGATTGATGCTCTCCTAAATATTAGTTATAAAAACAATAACACTTTTCTACACATCACCTTGATATGTGATTCTCATGAAAGGTTGTAGTCTACATACTTCACTTTATTCCCAGGAGTTCTTCAGGCCCGCAAGTGGGAGAGTGCCCTCCCATTAACCAACAATGATTGGGGCTACAATCGCGAGGCTTCACTTTCTGACTTCCTGAGTATTCAGGAGCTCCTCACAGACCTCGTGAAAGCTGTTAGCACCGGAGGTATTACATTTGACTTATTTATTTTAAACTTGTCATACAATAATAAACATTGATAAAAACAAGGGAAAAACTAATAAATGGAAAAGTGAGTGAAGAAATCAGGGTGTTTACTGGGTCACAAAAGTTATGAATTAATTTAATTTTTAATTTTTAGCACCGCATCTTACTACCCGTTCGGGTTATACGCTTAAGTACTAATTACACTAATGGATTAGGAATTGGAAAGGTTGAAGTTAGAGGAAGTGAACCCGCATTTGCGTGGAGGGAGAGTGGAAAACCATTTAGGAAAAACCACTCCCAGTTCACCCGACCGAGATTCGAACCTCGATCTCCCCGTCCTCGGTGGTCTGGCTCAACACGACTGGCGCGTTAGCCAACTACGCCACCGAGGCGGGTTGAAAGTTATGAAAAAGTCACTAATTGCAAGAAAAAAGGTCACAAATTTTCAAATTTTGGCCATAAAGTCACGAAAATATTTTTTGTTTGAATTTCCCACGCATCATAACTACACGAACTTGTCGAAAGTCGCGCCACCCATTACCTTTGATGTCATGTGCTAGCCGCAAGCTGCATGATTGTTTTTATTGTGCTATCAAGGACAAGGTTAACATTAGACCTCTAGTTAAAGTTTAATTTTGCGTGTGAGTGCATTATGCCTATATATGCATATAGAATGTTCAACTGTTTACCGAATACATTTTGTGGTCAGAAAAGGTAATCAAAATGTCCCTTTTTTTTTGTTTCTCCAACTCAGTTGACACCCTGAGAAAGCCAACATAGGTAAAGAGGAAAAAATGTGGGAAGAATCCAATGCATAAAAGTGACTTCATCTTTCTTTCTTCTGGCTCCTATAGTAAAAAAAGTCACACACACATTTAAAGGGCACTCGACACCTCGTAGAGAAAGTATTGTCATTGTTAAAAAAAAATCAAACTCGAAATTTTGAGAAATGTAAATGTTTCATGACCCCCAGAAAACAAAAATGTGGTTTTTGCAATGCTCTCTGTCTGTACCTTGGGCTAGAGCTGAAACTACTTTACCAATTCGGCTAAAACTTGGTATCTGGGGCTTTCATAAGGTTCTCCAAAGGAGTTTTTGGAATTATACATCAACCCTAAATTTAAGGGTAGTTTACTGAAGTGTAAAAAAAAAAAAAATTGATTTTCTAAAAATTTGCTCTAACGATTTTGATTATTTGTTATTATTATTATTTTATTATTATTTTTTGTTATTATTATTGATTTTTGATTATCTAGACACTGTTTATCAGTATAAACAAGATTGCAATTCTCATTTTCTTATGAAAATGATTTTGAGGTTACTTTACACTGGGGAAATTTTATAAGCAAATATATTCATACTTTTTAATTCATGTCTTTGAAAATGAATTAGATTCTTATGCTCCTTGGTGGACAAATATATTTCTCTTTTCTCAATTTTTCTGTAACAGTGTTCCTGGTTCCTGATGCCATAGAGTAAGTAACAGTGTCTTTCATTTATGATCTTTGGTGTAATGTTTATAAAACAATGTATAGACCTATTATTTCTAGTAAATGAGAGATAAAAGTGAGAGAAAGTCTGTGCGGTGTGCCATACCATTTATTTCATGAGATTTAATTTTATTTTAAAATAGAGATTCTTATTATTTTTAGGTAACCTTCTTCTCAATGTTGGCCCTTCCAAGGAGGGGGTAATAACGCCAATATATGAGGAACGTTTGCGCCAAATAGGGTCCTGGCTGCAGATCAATGGGGAAGCCATCTACGCTACCAAACCTTGGACCCATCAGAATGATGTGGATAGTACAAATATTTGGTAATGAGTTTAACTTGTGAGAGAGTCTGATTGGTTTAACTTCGAGTGGGTATCCTTCATTTAAATATAACTTATACAGCTTATCTGCATATTTACACTAGTGAAGTAGGGAACAGGAAGGTTGAAAAATTGATAAAAAATGTACCTACCCATAGTTGTCTGGAGGGAGAGTGGGGAAATATTTATAGAAAAACCATCAGTCACCTTGTCCTGTGCCAACCAGACTACACGAGACTGACACCTTTATCTCCTTGCCCACATATGTATATTATTAAAAGTATAAACTGTTATTAATCTCGATGTCCTATTCATATACTACAGCAATACCTCGACTTTTGTCGGTTAGAGTTTCGTTGCTTCACTCTTTCGTTGCAACTTCTCACCACAGCACGACATATTGTTTCGTCTGTCGTTCCGTCTCTAAATAAAACTCTTTCTCTGTGCACTCTTTTTTGAAACTGTCCACATTTAATCTCGAATATTTGTAATCAAACATAATAATACTACTTAATTTTATGATTGAAATAACCAAACTATTCCTACCTAATGTATTTGTAAGCTAAATAAAGGCTATTCTTGGAGTTTAGTCAGTGATCTTGTCCCTGACCCATCAAAAGAGTGAGGTATTACGGTAGTTATGTTACCTCTTCACTGAGACCAAGGAGAGATATATTGTTCATTTCATAAACTGGTGAAAGCAGTTTGGAAAATTTAGCTTGACAATTATTAAATTGTTTATCAAGACATATTTCTTATGAAATGTCCCTATAAAACTTTCTTTTGGTAACTATTTTGACTATCAAAGTCCTTTACTTATTCATTCATTACTGCTTCATTATTTTTTAAGTTGTTAGGAATAAAACATTGGTCTATAATTAGCGATATTAAAAGCATGTTACTTCAAACCATTTTCATTTTAAAATATTCCATTTGGATTTGCCCATGACAAATATTCAAGAACTGTTGAAGTTATCATGCGTGGAAAATTAAACTAAACATATTTGCAGGAGCAATATTATATTTATTTCAACCAAAAAAGTTGATTACACCTGTGCCAGTAAAAGAGTCAATGTATGTAAAAGGAGAGCAGAATGTCTGAGAATTTTGACTGTTTGTGCAGGTACACGGCCAGCAAGAACAGCTCAGCACTGTACGCCATATCACTGTCCTGGCCCTCAAGTGGACAACTCACACTTGGATCAGTCACTTTCACCAACGACTCGGAGGTCACCTTGCTAGGGAACAATGGGGCCCTCCAGGTATTTTGCCTAACAGCATCCATGCATTTTACCATAAATTGACTCGTTTTTTTGAGTGTTTAGTAGGCTGTGACTTAAAACTATTCGAAACAAGCAAATAAGATCAAAATGAGGAAATTTATCAGCATTCACTTGGAGACAAAATGGAACTACACCCAGTTGAGGATCAAACACAGGCCTACTGAATCAGAAACAATCAAGATATCACACACCTAACTCTGCTGGTTAAAATGATTTCACTTCAAGCATGCAATGGTTTTATTTTAGAACAGGCAAAGTTGTTTTTATGTTATCAAAGCATTAAAATATTATCCTTGGTAAACCTAAAAGAAAACTACATTTCCTGCCAGTAAGATGTTAATTCTAAACTAGCTATTGGACTAACACGACAATCAGAGCCCACCCCAATAAAGTAACACATAACTGAAAATGTGCTTACAGTAAGTAACATTGTGATATTGTTATAGCAACTTTAAATTCATATAAAACCTCATTACACTGGGTCAAGGTTCGAATCCCAACCTCCGTGTCACTGACAAATCAGACTAGGTGAACTTGACATTTAGTTCGTGCGCCTATAAATAACCCTTTATAAAAATGAAAAAAAACAACTTAATCACTCATCAACAATACGTTCCAATACAATTAAGATTATAGGTGTTATTTTCCATTTGAGTTAAAGAGTGTGGACTTGTCTATAATGAGATTGTTTTATCCAGTGGACAAACGAAGATGATGTGGTCAGAGTCCAGCTGCCCGATAAGGACGTAGTGAGCAGTCAGTGGGCTTGGGCCCTCAAACTGACTGAGACGCAGGCCCTCATACAGCAAAGAGCCCCCCGGAAACACGGCTTCGAACCCCGCTTCTATCCTCGTGTCCAGGAGCGACTCTCACAACTTGACAAGAACACACCTTCGCACAGAGTCTAGTTCAAACCGCAACATCAATTTCTGATTGTTCCTACATATTATATTCCTTCCTCATCCTTATTCTACTAGCTTAATTAATGTATGCATACAACCCAAATGTGTAAAAAGACGGATTGGTAATAAATAGGGACATGCAAAATTCGCATTTGCGATAACGCACATTTTTACACATATTCCATGGTTTTCAAGCAAATAACAAGAATTTAATTTTTTTCCCCTAAATAAACACATTTTTTTTTGTAATTGGGCAAATACATAATGCAATATAAATTTCAATGTGGTAACACTGGCGATAGTACTATGCCAGGGCTGCCGTTTAGACATATAGTATTAGTTTTTGCTGATTTTAAAGGTATAAAATGGATCACAGGATATATGAGTATTTTCAATATAAGATTTTGTTGTTGTTGAGGTTAACATTAAATATTAATATTATGATTTCTACTTTTACACATTATGATACTTAAATTTCGGTTTCGATAGATCGATTCTTTGTTTTCAGCCTTTAAAAGATGTCATGCTAGGTCCAAGCAAGGACATTAATATATATGGCCCTTGCTACAGTCATGTTTGGCAAAATTATATCTTCTTTATTTTTATTCCCTTCTCTTTATTTGATAGTAATTTAGTCTTCTATGACGACATGTTTCAGTGTTATTACTGTTTGGTCTAAACATAAATTGAATGATATTATTTTGATATTGGTATTTGTAAAACTCGAAGGTAATGATGTTATTGAGACATTGAGCTCGACATTACTAAGTGTGAAATTTTTTTTTTTTTATTTTTCTCCAAATATGTTAATAAAGTAAAATATACAATATGAATGAAATGTAGACAGTTTTATCGTAGTAATTTTAATGAATACTAATTCAACTTGTATTTACGTAAATAATATTACTTTCAGAATATAATATCACCACTTTCGTCCTAAAAATAACCTCACTTTTGCATGTATCTAGTAATAAATTATTAACTAACTAACTAATAATCTACTGTTCTAATAATGAGTGACCATTCCTAAGGTCGATTAATCCAAGAAAGGTAAACCAAGATTGCACTTTGTCATCAGAGACAAGGTCAGGGGTTTGAATCAAATTCACATGCACTAGGGGGTAGTTTTCCCTCTTTATGCTAATACGATAGCATTCCCTCCAAGCCACCCTTTTAATCTCCATCACTCAGATTAAGTTGTTAATATTCAAGGTGTTAAATGTATCTCTGAAAATAATAAACATTATTTTAATTATTGACTATTGGTCTTTATCTGACACCTTAGCTCAATCAGTAGCGTGTCTGCCTGCTGGAGTAAGGGTCCCAGGTTCGATTCCAAGCATGGCTGAAAAATTTATCATTGGTGACATGTGGGTTTACCCCTTCACAGTGATGAATTAATGGCCGAGGACTAGCTGTTGTGCCTGTCATAGTCCTAAGTTGGATTATATGGCATACGAAGCTATGACAGGCCTAGCAAGCCGGTAGTGGAAAATAAAAAACTGACCCAGATTATAAGCTGGAAACAGTAACGGATGTAAAATATTAGCGATCTTTGAACGGTTGTCATACCCGTTTAGCTGGAAAATTATTACTGGACACAAACATTGAAACTAGGGTTTTCCCATAAGTACCTTAATAGTCAAGGAAGAATAATCTTGAAAAATAAACTCTAATTACAAAGTTGTAGAATATTGGGTCACAGTTTAAAGGTACTGGTATCAATTCCAGGTTCCAGGTGCAATATTTCAACCAAATAAAGTTTACTAAGGTATCATGACAGTCCAGGTAGATAAACATGGTGTATATTTTATTACAACATCGTTTGAATACATATTCAACTTTAAGTATATTTCCTTAAATAGGTATACAATAACATTTACCCATAGTGACAATTTATTATTTCCTCTTCAAATTTATTGTTTTAAGATTCTCTTTAGAATGACTTTTAACCAGTTAAAAGCTGTGGGAGTAAAGAGCAACACAAAGCAAAGTATGAACAGTTACAACACCCATATGTTAACTTGCTCTTTCATAAATATAATACTATATTTCTTCGATTCTAAAACGCACATTTTCCCCCCTTTGAATGTCTCTAAAAACAGGGCGAGTCTTAGAATCGATGGTGTCCTAGAATCAGAGTTATTTTTCAACCAAAGCTCTCGGTGGCTCAGAAGACGATATACTATGGAATAGTGAAGATAAAGATGGATCAGAAAAATCTGACTGATACTGATTCAGAAGGTGATGAATAACATACCTAATGATAAAAAAAAACCCATACTAATGTTGTTTTTAGTAAATCTAATTCTATAATAAAATATTTCTTATAAAGAGAGTAGTTTAGCTTTTTATTTTTATTTATTTTCTTAGAATCAAAGCTTTTTTCTGTTGTTGGTACTAAAAAATTAAGGTGCATCTTACAAGCTATGGTGTCTTATCATCGAAGAAATACAGTAGTATCTTAGCAGTAAATACAAGCGATGGGTCGAATCCTATATTTCTCAAATATGAATCCTTAAATCTTTAAAAATGTACATTTGTTTTATTAAAATAATATGGATACATTTTTTTTCTTTTTTGTGATATTGTTACTCTCCCAACTACTTAAGTCCATAGATTACCAATTGCTTGAATTTGTTATATCAAGAAAAGGTCTTCAAAACTATATAGTTTTGAGGAATCAAGTATTTGAGTAATCAAGGATCCGAGCGTCCCATCTTTATACATATATATATTAATTATGTTATAGTATCAATCCATATTAAAGTGGAATTGACGAATTGCAGGTAATGTTCAGACTTTTTATGACAATAGCTTTCATTGAACCAAATAAATGTATTACCTCGGTAGATACTAGTTTAATTTTATACACAAGTAAATATGAACAGTTCTTGAATATCTGTCATGAGCATCTTGGACTTTGAACAGAAACATTTCTTGCTTCATTTAAAAAGTCCTGTTTAAGTCCCACACTGCTCGTGACACATATTCAAGAACTGTTGATATTAACATGTGTAGAAAATTAAACTAAACGGATCTACTGAGGTGATACTTGAGTTATTTTGACCATTATTGTAAATACTGAAACAATACTGACCTTAACTCGTGTTCTCTTCTGCCACATCTTAAGTTTTATTCAAACTAATAATGAACGGACATGCAACAATACTGAGAACATGTTTTATGTAACACGTATTCAAATTGAAAGGATAAGAGATAAAGCCACCTTGTAATTTAAGTGTTTATGCCAATATAATGTTTTTCAGTTGGACATTATGATATAAAAAATCACTATTTTGTTCTTTATTGTGTTTTAAGAGTGTGAAAACACTAAAGGAATATAACAATACACCTAATTACTCCATATTCTAGTATTTTGTTGGTAAAACTAATGGCTACACATAACACCAGGTGCGCTTACATTCAGTCATCAAATACAAAAAGATTTTTATGAATGCTCCTTTACAAGACGTGCAAGCTACAGTTCAATTTTCATAAAAAAGGGCCTTTTAGAAAATGCAAACATTTTATATGATCAACAATAATAAGTTTTTACTATATTATTATTGTTATTTTATAGGTATTGATAATATCTATCAAAAGTGACAGCTGCATATCACATCAATTGACGTATGAATATATGAAAGTTGATCTAATAATGTTTCTGTCAGATGAGGCTCTTCTTATCAAAATTGGACTGAACTAACACACCAAGTTGTTGGCATAAATATTTTGTTTTCCCCATGTATTTAATTTGCTAAAAGTTTTTCTAATTTGAATTACAAAATATTTCCATCTATGAAAATAATACATAAAACACTGACACACTAGTTAATTTAATATACTACAATATACTTTTGACAAATAATTCATATTCTGAAGACCAACCAACTACTTATCATATATAATACAAGTACATTTCATCAAAAACAAACTTAATCAATTAATTTCCATTTTATCGGTAAACTAATTACGAAAGTTGACTACCCAAATTTGTTTACATATATAAATACTTAGTGGGCAACATAAATTCTACATAATGTGGTAATGGCAGCTCTTATCACATGTGTGTGTGTGTGTGTGTGTGTGTTAGTGAACAGGCTAAGCTTGTTTTGAACCATTAATTATTGGCAAAAACAATGTTTTCTAATTTATATTGATTTGAAACTATAAATAAAATACTAGGTCACTAGTTTATTCATGTCAAACATATATATTTATGTAGTTTTTTTTTGTGTATGTGTGTATTAAATATATAATCACTTGCTATGTTGCATAACCAAATAACTACCACATCTCCTGTTTGGGAGGCAACAAATCACAACTATTAACAATTTCACTACTCTGAAACTTAAATTAGCCTTCTGATTGACTTAATTGACTCTTGGTTATTTTTTACAAATAAAAATAATATTCTTATATGTTTTGTGTATTATACTTCAATCATGAATTCAAAAAGAATTGTATAGTTCCTTGAATGATACTGTAGTCGAGATTGTTTAGATAAAACACTAAAGAACACTGAAACATATTTAAAGAGGAGCTTCCACTGCCACTGGCATTTTCTTCATGTAACTAACTACAAGGTGGACAGTTTTCTTTCTGAACCTGAAGAAGATGCCAGTGGCAGTGAAAACTCGTCTTTAAATATGTTTTAGTGTTCTTTAGTGTTTTATTCAAACAATTTCTTCTTTGGTAGATCTAAGTTAAGTGCTGGTTATCAATCCTAAAATAAACCACGATATATAGCCTTGTGCTCTATTACAAATAACTTAATAAATAATCATCAACATTCGTATTTGAACAAAATGGTGTTCCCAACAAAAATGAATGCTCATTCAATTATGTGTGCAGTATTTGCAGGAAGGTAAAGGAAATATGGATATAAACATGGTTTTTACAATGAAAAGAAGCACAAAGTTCATACTTCACGCCGCTGCCATTGAACAAAGAGGTAATGGCTGCCTCTTTAAGAAAATCAATTGTTACCACCCAATCTTCAAATCTTTTCATTTTGAAAGCCATATTGTGTTCATTCGCTTTTATATGTTTCTATCCACTATTCCTGTTCCTTCTTCCAAATATAACACAATTTACCTCAAAAAGAGAAAAGAGGTTTTTCTTAGAGAGAATTAAGTGTGTAGGTAAGTTATGTGGGTAAAACTTAAAATTGATAAGTTAAAAAAATCGTCCTAACTTCAAATCTAAAGAAAACTAAATTTGGAGAAACTAAAATTGTAATTTATTCAAATCTGCGACATTTTCTGAGCAGTGGAATTATGGACGTCAATGGTTTTATCACAGATTTAGGCTCAACACGTATTCATCTATCCTTGAACTATGTCCTATTATTTACTCTATTATAGATGGTCATTTATATTTAATTGAAAATCATCTTTAATATATATTAATATTTTCCCATTACACAATATGAAATAATCAATAAAGCTCTGTAACAATCAACTTTGAGAAAAATATACTGACATGTGTGAATGTCTACTTTCTATCAGACATAAATTCCAACTAAACAATCTTGTTAATACTCAACCAACAGTTCATTTGTAGACCCTGTCAAGTGCCAGCAGAGTATAATCTTGTTGATTATTTTATTCACCCTAAAATAGCTGGGTCATTAGCATCTGGGACTTCTCATGGGTTACACTCCAAACCATTTGTATGGTGTGTGTTGAACTTAAAAATTTATCCCCAGGAGGACCTCGGTGTTAATAGCCAACCCTCCAAACTAGTGACTTGATGCTCTCAATCCCAGCAGAGGCTAATGGTTTCATGGTTCTAGTGGTGTGTGGACCTAGTCTTCACTTGAAAAAACCCTGCCGGCCGGTAGTCTAGCTCCTTAGTGCCAGCCACAGCTTCCAAACTAAGTTGTAGGAATTGTGAACACACGTTAGTTTAACTATAAAGGGCGACATCCACTGTAAGCTTCATGAGCAGCACTTAGCTTGAGTTTGAAGCATATTGAGAGCACTTGTTTCAAATTTTAACTATTTTAAATAACCCGACAGAGAAACACTGTTTAGAGCCCCCTAACACGTAGATCACTAAACAAATAACCAACTGGTTACCAACATGAGACTAGTAATCTACACACATCTTTGTACATATGGGACATGGCCGTATTGATATGTGGGCAATTTAAATAAATCTTTAAGAAAATATGGCCGAGAGAAGCTGTACATTTGTAGTATAAAAATATGGCCCTCTTTCATATTAAGTGTTTTGGGAATTTTTATTCTCCTGTCAAGGACCATTAAACTTCCGCAAGACCTAATCCTATTTAATAATTGAATATTATTATGAATCAAAACGTTTAATTAATCAGCACGGCAATTTTAGATTTTTTTTAGTAATCACTTTAAAATCCTGTTTTAATTTTCAATCCATTCCATCTTTTTAAATTGATAACACTACCAAAACAAAGGGTTTTTCCAAAAATAGGTATTGCATGATTCTGTTGTGCTTTTATTGTTTTGAGTGATTGGGTAATTCAGTGTGGTCTATGCAATGTTTGAATTATATATATTAAATAATGAATAATCATACATATTTAATGGACAAATTACAAACCACAATATTATAGTTATTACAATTACTTTACTTTAGTACTAAACATTGAAAGGAGGATATAAGGGCAAGGCCTACACACTTACCAGAAAACTGTAGGGTTCAATGTTCACAACAAAACACATAATTATGTAATTTTTGGGGTACGTCTGTCCCCTTCTTTAGCAGAAGACAGTAAAACACGGAATGGACTATTCACTATATGGCAGCATGGCTATAGGTTGATCATTGTCACTTAGATACTGATGTTGCCCTAGTGAATAGTCTAGTCTGTGTTTTGCTGAAGAAGGGGACTGATGTACCCCAAAAATTACATATTTATGTGTTTTAGTTGTGAACTTTGAGGCCTACAATTTTCTGGTTAAGTGTGTAGGCCTTGCCATTCTATCCTCCTTTCAATGTTTAAGTTAATACATCCATTTGGCGCTATTTCTCCTTTGTTAACTTTAATATTTAAATCCTGTTTTAAATTTTGATTGAATTCAACTAATTGCAAAATATTTTTACTTTGGTTAAAGCAGGCATATCAAATTTGCAGTCCTTTTGATGAACCAATGTGGCCCGGTTATTTTTATATTCTTTATCGAAATATACCGTTTGGGATCATATTTGGAAACAAAATATTATTAAGGCGATATATACCAAGTGAAGCTGGTGTACCAAATTTTAATTCATACCCACCATAGATTGATTCCCAAACATTGTTAAATCTGTGCAATATGTGGCAGCCTGTAAAACACCCACATTATTGATGCAAATAATAAATAGGTTTCCTATTTTTTGGGGGGAAAAAATAGAGGGCAAATATTAAAATGTTATGTAATTTTTATTTTATTGTTTGAATAATAAAATTTTAATATTTAATTCCTTTTCTCGAGGTGACCATATTGATTTTTTTTTTAAATGCGGACCCCTCAATGTTTTCAAGTTTCAATGTGGCCCTCACGATTAAACATTTTTGAGATACCTACGCTAGAGAATGGTATACGATTATAATAATCATTTGTGTTGACTTAAACCAACATTTTTAGTTAATACATAAAACATTGCTAAGTCATAAAATAGCCAGACTTAATACACAAAGATAATTCAAGAATATTAGATACTTTTCCTTTTTTTTTTACCGACGGTTCGTAATAAATCTCAACTCTGCTTGCACCAAAAGCTCTCTGATAAAAACACAGTTTGAGTTAGCCAAGTTTGGCTCAGTTACTGAATTAACCTCTAATGTCATGTTCTCAGTCTCTGCAATCACTTCACTCACTTTCAGGTTAAGTTTGACAGGAGTGTGTGGTTGAGCTCGTTACACCACGGCAAGTCTATGGCCGCTGAAACACTCGGTTTGCTCGACATGTTTCTGTGTTCACAAGTATGTTTATTGTTTACTCACGTTAATAGCAGTAAACTATGTATGCAGTGTGGAGACTCACCCAGAAAAAGGAAGTAAGGGGACAATTGCCAAAAACATTTCTTATTTATACAAGAATGTCAGAAAAGCATTTCTCTTTTACAGAAAAATGTCACAGTACACATGCATAAACGCCGTTTCTTTGGTTCTTTTCTTGCTGATTTTGCTAGTCTGGCTCTTTAAAGGTGGTTAACTTTGTAAAAATAAGAATAATGTAGCTTAGAAATGAGAACTATTAACTTCCTTCCATGTACAGAGTATAAATATTATGTCACTAAAACTAAATAAAACACAGAAATTAATTATTTTGTGTGAAAAGGGGCCCCCTAAAATTCCACGGAGGAGTAAATGGGTGCTTTATACCCACCAGAATATTATTTGATGATTACACGAGTACTAATCAGAGAGGCACCTGATGCCCCAACACTTCACAGAGAAGGGCCTCTGGGTCCCCTTCTCTCACAAAGTTTCTTGCTAAATACTGGTGTAATTTCGGCAGAAATTGTACCCCTCCAAACCCCCCACCCCAAAGCTCCCCTGACACTGAGGCCATGCATATAAGTACCAATGCTTTACATTCTGATATCCTAGTTATGACGACTAGGTAACAAGTATGACTGTAATCTGAAAGCTAGACATAGCTGTTCTAAAACTATCTATGAAAACTGAAAGCAACAAAGATTTTGAAAGCGGATGATTAGTAACTTAATTGTTTACATTCGTCCAGTTTATTTGGGTTAACCAAGTTCTCCGAAAAAAGTTCCCATTTCGAGTCTCAGGATCATCTAAAAGGGACAGTGCCACGGAGATGAACGTTGGAACTAAGAGATAAATCTAATCCAATTTTCCTTGAATCCTAATCTTAATTTTACATAAGATCTCGAATTTCAAATTTAAATCTCGGGAAACATGATTAGTATTATAAGAGGTTAACGGCCGCACAGTTTCCCCCCCTTAAATTCTGATTTTGTTTACATTTTCTTTAGTTACTGTATAAAATGTAAGTTGAAAAAAATTAATAATAATTTTTGTTGTCATGTGAATAATTCACATTTATTTAAGTGATAAATTATTAATAATCCTAGCATAATATATAATAGTTCTAAAAAAAATATTATTTTTGAAATTAAATTATGATTTTTTTTAAATCCTAGAATATCTTTAGGGATTCGAGGGACCCTTTCTTAGTAATTGTAACAATTATTTTGTGCAGTTGAATTGTAATTGTACTTGTCATGGTTTTGCTACAAGCAATTTAGATATTAATACAAAATTTTAATAGGACACCTTTGCGGGAAAGATACTTTACATCTTAAGCTTGTGAGAAAAGTGATTATTAAAGCCTTGATTTCAATGACATGTCATCTTTTTTGATACATCACAGCCAATGTAAACTCTGTTCATCATCCCTTGGCTGTAGAAATGTATATTTTATGGGTAATATTTTGCCATTTTGTAATTTTAGGTAATATTTTCTTGGTCTGCGTAGTTTTTTTTATTCATTTGAAGGCCTTTTTTTCCCTATAGTAAGTATATTTTAAGTACTATAAATTATGTTATGTTATGTAAATGCTTACATATTCAAAGATAAATTTTTTCAACACAAGTCAGCGGAATGAGAAAATAATGCAGGCCATGAACTTTGTATCCTCTTTAGTTGTTTGGTTGTAAAATACATATTCCTGGTGAGACAATGCAACTTTGCTAGAGAGAGTTGCGTTAGGAGTGAGCAGCTATTACTTCTGAAGCAGATATTTGTAAGTCAATGTTACATTTCTCAGGAGGCAAGAGTTTAGTTGGTAGAGGCCTTCCAGTGCATGGATTATTTTGATTTACATTAATGTGGTAAAGTGCGTGTTTGATTTGGTCGTTTGCATTGCAAGTTTTGGTTCATATATTTAGGTTTTTTTTTATGAAAATTTAAAATCATTTATTATAATTTTAGTGCGATTTTATAGGTAACTTTTAAACCATTTTTAAGTCATCAAAGTCCAGACCCGAGGATTATATTCAAAAATTATAATTTTGATGGGGATTTCTATCAGACATAATTATAAATACAATAATTGAACCTCGATATTGTTTTAGAGATAAGTTTTGCACTGCGGAGTTATGGATAGATGTGAGGGAATGGAAAGTGAATTGAAGTGATATTTCCAGCCGAAATGCCTGAACCGGTCACGTTGACAAGTTTTCTCTTGGAGGTGAGTTACTGGCAGGAGTTGAGGTCATCTCCTCTGAGGCAGTTCCGCTTATCTCTAGCAGTTTGTCAGTTTGACAAACAGGAATTGTCAATCAAACCCTGTTATCGCCATCCCGAGTGTAAGTCCCAGGTGCTAAATATCTGCAGGTTTGTCTACGAGCACATTGTCCTCGGTAGTTCAGTGGGTCAGTACTAAGGTGACTGGCTCTTGGAGAAGCTCAGTGCGGTGCGGAGCTTCTTGCGGACCCTGGGTGAGGTCCACTTGTTTGCTAGGCCTAGTAAGGGCCGCAAGTCGTTAGGGGAAACTCCTTCATCCACATCATCAGCCTCCGTCTTGATCTCCATTTTCTGCCCTCAGACAACAAACAGGAAAGATTATAAAACTGTGTGAAATGTTTGTTTTACAGGCACCAATAGCAGCCACTTGCACACAATGCAGAAACTTGTGAGTTTGGACCACACCAGAATTTGAACCAACAAAGTTTGTTATGTAACAAAAACTAACATTGACCAATTGTAAGCCATCAAGACCTCTCTTACACCTGGGAGGGCCAGCCTTGGTGAGGAAACTACACTAAGATGACACAACTTGATTTGTATCAAAGTAGCTCAATCTGAATGTGTTTTTTCACATGTACTTTCTAACTTACAGACTAGCTTAACCAAAGAGAGTCATACCTATTGACGAGAACTTGAGTATTCGTAAAGTAAGAACAGTCCATACACAAATACGAAATTTTTAGGCGCTGTCTAGGGTTGAACTCTGGATCTGTAGCTGTCTCCCCTAAGGACTGTGCTAGGCATTAATCGCCAGAGTATGTCCTGTGCTTAGCTAAGCTAGGAACTTGTTGATTAGTAAATTAGTTGCAAACTATACAGTGTCCCATTTCAGTTGAAACTCAGAGACAAGAGGGGGAGAAATACTTCCTGACTGGCTTGGTGGCTGGGGGATCGCTACTAGCAGTTTCTGGTACATTGTCCTCTGACAGTGTTGAGTAGCGCCCAATATTTTAAACTTTGTGTTTAATTTTTGTGTAAAATGTTTTCTTTTATGTTTACATGTATGTATTTTCAACTAAAATATATCACAATGGAAAACTTGTCAATTCAAAACAAAACAAATAAATATTTTAGTACAGTCTTATTTTCCATCGTGTCTTAACACTCGTCCAGGTTATCTGAATTTAACCAAGCTAATGAGGTAGAGCATTTGCATGGAGAAAGAGAAGGGCACTGTCTTGAGAAAACTACCCTCAGTACACCCAGCCAGGATTCCAACCCATACTTCCTGTTAACGGTAAACCAGACTTAGAGGAACTAGACATTTAGTCTGCGTGCCCACCGGTGTGTATTTAGGACGGTTTGTAAGTGCTAATGTTGAGTTTGAAAACTCTACTTGTTGAAGAGCTAAGGCCAAGTCTCAACCAAAATGTGACACCATATACAGTCAATTTCCATAGGAAGGACCTTTTGGAAAATACAAACATTTATTGACTGCCATCTGTCAACATTGATAACATTTTACTATACTGTATTATTATTATTACTTTATATATAATGATAATATCTATCAAAAGTGACAGCTGCAGATAATATAACTTGACATATGAATACAAGAAAGTATATCTGTCAGATAAAGCCCTTCATATGAAAACTGGAATATAGCTCTTTGTTCGCCGAAAGAAGGCGGTGTCTGTCTCCTTGCACTCGGAAAGTAGCACCGTCTCTGTCCAGTGAACATAGTTAAGAGCCCTCCCCAAGGTGCACCTGCACTATGAGGCGCAGCAGTAGGTGCTGGGTGTCCAAGGTACTGGAGATATCCTTGAGGCGTCTTTTCTGCTTCCCCAACTCCTCGGTCACAAAGTCCTCGCCGCTGTCCAGCATCATCTCAAGGCCTGCAGACAACAGTGACACAACTCCTCACTATTACTGCAGACTTTAAAAAAAAATCAAAATGAAGACGTCTGGATTCGAACCAAGTCCTCTTAGAAGGTGCAACGTAACTCAGACCACACAATTACGTTTCTTTCTTTCAGGGAATCAAAGTCAGCATAAGCTGTGTTTGGACGATTTCAAACTGGAAATAGTCTCGACGTAATTTAACTGTGTTTGACAGGTGATATTTCACAAGATAAGGTTAGGTCTTGTGCACTTTGAAATAAATACCAAGAAGGTTCTAGAGAGAAAATATATTAATAAAGGATATACTCACCATTCCAGAAAGCTAGGTATGTGTTTAGTTTTATTTACTATCCTTGAACTATAAAAATATTAGGATTGGTTAAGTAAAATGGTGTAAATATTACTTCTCAATCCATACAATATTTATAACAAATATATTATATGCATGTTTTTTATTTCTCTTAGTTTCTATTCATAATTTGCTCCATTATAATCTTGCTTTGAATTATATAATTCAATTCTCATCCAATATTCCGCTAATACAGTAGAACCTTTTTAATTCGAAGTACAAGAAATATCTAAAAAAATTTGAAATATCCAAAATTCAAACTAACCAATGGTTATCTGAACTGTTTTTACACAATAAATAAAAAATCTCAAAATTAAAAATTGTAAAAATTAATACACCATACAAAAAATGCAGACTTTATCAGTTTTTGCACTTAAATTACATTAGGTACTGGTACTTTGGAAAAGTGATTTTGGTTTGTTGTTGCTTTCTTCTCTAGACACAATTAACAAAATATTGTTCTTCTTGTTCGACCATTTTGTACTTTTCAACTCTCCATGATGTTTTTTTTAAAGGTAAGTTGATAAATTGTTTGGCTGTATTCTATATTCTTTTTCACCCCCTTTCCCACTTCTCTAATCACTTCTACCTTCTTGGCTAAGGTTAAACTTGTGTAGGTTCCACACTTAAACATCGTAAAAAACACCGCAATTAACGCTTGTCAGATAACAATGAGTGGCTGGCTGTCACCGAGATACAAATGTGCCAGATTAGGACAAGCAACATATGCTATTAAAGCAGGGCCAAAACATCCCCTATTTTATGAAAACTACTTGCAGCTGGTGCAAAATTCCCTGCTTTCTTTTTTACTATGCATCAATAACTCTTTAACTGTATTTAAAATTCTTGGGATTCCTGGGTTTAGTTGAAATTGTTAAGTTAGGTTTGAAGTGAGTAGAAACTCGAAAAAATTAACAATATACTGTATAAACTTCGAATTATCCAAATATTTCCTTTTAAAATTCGATTTAAATGTTATTTTTTACCATTGATTTAAATAAGAATTTCGTGGGAAATAATGGTGAGTTCGAATTATCCAATTATTTGAATTAACCAACTTCGAACTAGCCAGGTCCTACTGTATTAAGTTTGATGTAATACATTTTGTAATTATTTTATTTTATTTGTCCTTTTTTATTGTCAACATCGATCATTATTTAACACTTATCCTGCTTGATGTGATTTTATAGGTGAGTGGATGTAAGCGTAATGTAAGTGATAGGAGAGAAAGTTGAGAATTAGGACTCAATAGGAACAAATAAAATTTTATCTTCATTTCTTCACAGTTCCATCTTCTGACACAATGACCATTTAGTTATCCAAGCTCAACCATAAAGTGTAAAGAAATGACGAGAGAAATGTATTTATTTTCTATCAAGGCTTAACCTAACTATCATTTCAGGTTGGCTTCCTCTCCTATTATTTACAATTACATAGCAGTAATGCACATGGTTTACACTTTGTTTTCATACATTTCTAACTTATTTGGCAAGAATTAGTTTTTTAGATATAAATAAGCCATTTAAATGGGCTGGAAAATTAATGTAAGTAAGCACACACTTCAACTTAACACAATCAGTGCTATAAAAACAAATCATAAGTCATGGAAGAAATTTACACTCATGATGAGTGTTAAAAGATGAGTCAGTCACATCTCTTCTAACTTTGAGTTTCCAGTAAAAATTGCTTTGGTGATATTTTTAGTAAATAAAATACATTTTGTTTCTTGGTAGACTTCAATGTTAAAACATTAAAATATTAGCACATTGAATAAGATATTTCTAAAACATTGCCAAAACAACTAACTGCGTCATGCACATGCGTAAGCCAGCTGTTCCCAATCACAGATAACAAATAAGGAAAACTTTATCAGGTAGACAAATAATACGGTACATAAATATCTGATTTGTTTAAGGCGTCACCTCTGCTAAGGATAGAAAGAACCCTCTAGATCAGGGGTCGCCAAACGGTCGATCACAAGCTATTGGAGGGGAAAAGTTTATTTTGCGTTTTTCAAAGTAACTTATTGTTGAAGAATGTTGCTTTGAGTTTAAGATAGTATGACCTCTTGTCTGGAAGTATAATGTTGCCTCGAGTTAAAAATAGTATGGCCTCTTGTCTGGAAGGAAAATTATCTAGTTCTGGTTCACACCGTACTTCAAGTGAAAGAGTTGTTCTGTTCTCTCCTACCTATGTGAGTTCTCATTTTCAGCTGTAGATGGTGAAAAATAAATACAGAAGCAGGTTCAGAGATGAACATCTTGATAACTTCATTTGAATGAGAGTGAAAAATTACTCATCAACGTTTAAAAACCCACTTCAGTGGCCAAATGAATAGTGGTCAATACATGATATGGCAAATTTTTAATCTGGGAAGCTCAGGAAACAATTTGACATTTTGAAATTAGCTCCCATACTCAATGATTTTGGTGACCCCTGCTCTAGATATATGAAAATTAATGAATCTCTTTGACATTTTTCCAATTTTATTATTTTTTATTTTTAAAGAATTCTTACAGGTTTAAATACAGATACATACAATCAACTCTCGATAACTCATACTAAAGGGGGCGCGGGTTTGTCCAAGTTACGAAAAGTCTATCTAATAGAAGGGAAATAAAGTAAGTGCTTAAAGAATGAAAATTGATACTTTATCTGAAGTAATAATATACGACGCAATACATATCAGATAAGACACATACACAACCAACACAGTTTGGTACTGGAATAGTAAAGGTAGGCCTAAAGTACTTGCAAATTACCTATATACTATATTGTGTGTGGAGGCGGGATGGGAAGGGTAGTAGTGCTGTGCTGTGTTGCAATATCTCCACCAACCCTCTGCATTACACTACATCTAAAACAATTTTAGCTTGCCAGCGTGTTACTAAATAAAATTTTACTTTTGGAAAATGTTTTCCAAATTATCCAAAGTCCGAGATATCGGGGTCCGAGTTATTGAGAGTTAACTGTATGTAAAAAATAGTTTTGTATTTAATTCTGCTGTAACAAAATTATGTGAATTAATTCTCCGGGCAAAATATTTTTAATGTTCACTGAGGTGGTTATCCTTAAAAAAAAAGTGTGCTTTAATCCAAACCGCTGTGATTCGTCCCTGTGAAACACTTTCTAGAACAAGTTTGTATTTTCAAAATCAAGAAAATAGTATAGACTGACATGAGGTCAATTCCTAGTAGAATCAAAATTTCTTAAAACTTTATTTTAACACAAAACTAAACAAGATTTTGAATTTTATTTTAAATTAAATTTGAAATCAAATCCATTTTTCAAATTAAAATTAGTTTTTGAACTTGTGACAATGTAAGGGCATTAATTATTGATTTGGACCCCTCTAAAACGTTGTTAAAACTCAAACCAGATATTTTTATCTTGCAAGGTTGGTAATTACATTACTCAGGCATTATTGCAAGGTTGTTAATATATTACCAGGGGTGCAAATAGCGATGTATAGACCTAGTCTTTCATAGCCTTGAACATCAAACAAAGTCGGTATGGTTGTACAGGAGAAATTAATGTAATATTACACGGTTGGTACAAAAACAAAGAAATGGCAGGATACTATGGCATGAACAGATATTATCAATCTATTTAAAAAAATATTCTTGGACACTTGGCTTTGTGTAAAAATGCACTAACCATCCAGGTTTAACCTGTGCCTATGGTAATTATTTGTTCATTCATTAATGTAGGGTGGAAAGGAACGCAAGCTAAGGGCATTATTTTTGCAATTTTTATTACCAAAAACCTGTGTTTTTGGGGTGTGAGAAGCTTCAAAATTTCGAATTCGCTTAAAAAAAAATCCAGCTTTGAAGCTTCCTCAATAAAAATATAGACAGCTAAAGTACTCAATTTATATTCAATTGATGTCATTCGGAGCTGTTTTGTACATTACTAATTAATATTTATATGCAAAAATCTGAAGAAATTGAATTTAATGTTATGATAATAACTTGATTTATCAGATTGAAATAACACATTACAAAAAATTGTGCAATACAACATTTTCCAAGTAATTTTAGTTCATAAAATAATTTAAATGATCACAATATATAATATATTTTCAAGCATAAACCAACTAACAAAAAATATTCAAACTTTGATTTGGCTTCAAGAATATTTCATATACTAGATTTGAGTTTGATTCTAATTAAAAAAAGTGGACTTTGCACACCCCTACTGTTTTGTCCAAAATAAATCAATTAATATTGTTTAAGTAAATAGATTTAGTTTAATTGTTCACACACGGAGATATCAACAGCTATGAATATTTGTTTTGAGCATCAAGGGATTGGAACAGGACTTTTTATATTAATTTAAAAAGTTTCTCATCAATTGCTCTACTATACTCATGCCAGATATTTAAACAGATGCCCCACAATACTTGCGACAAATATTCAACAAATGCCCCACAATACTCGCAACAGATATTCATCAAATGCCTCACAATACTCGCAACAGATATTCATCAAATGCCTCAAAATACTTGCAACAGATATTCAACAAATGCCCCACAGTACTCTCGACATATATTCAACAAATGCCCCCCCCCCCCAAATACCCTCGACATATATTCAACAAATGCCCCACAATACCTGTGATAGATATTCAACAAATGCACCCTCCCCCCAATGCCCTCGACATATATTAAAAAAATGCCCCACAATACTCTCAACATTCATTCATCAAATGCCCCATAATACTCTCAAAAGATAGTAAACAAATGTCCCACAATACTCATAACAGATATTCATCAAATGGCTCAAAATACTTGCGACAGATATTCAACAAATGCCCCACAGTACTCTAGACATATATTCAACAAATGCCCCACAATACCCATGACAGATATTCAACAAATGCCCCACAGTACTCTCAACATATATTCAACAAATGCCCCACAATACCCGTGACAGATATTCAACAAATGCCCCCCTCCCCCCAATACCCTCGACATATATTCAACAAATGCCCTACAGACTCTCGACATAAATTCAACAAATGCCCCACAATACTCTCAACATTCATTCATAAAATGCCCCATAATACTCTCAAAAGATAGTAAACAAATGTTCCACAATACTCATAACAGGTATTCAACAAATACCCCACAATACTCATGACAGATATTCAATAAATATCCTCCAATACTCATGACAGGTATTCAACAAATGCCTCACAATATTCATTACAGATACTCAACAAATGTCCCCCAATCTCATGACATATTCAACAAATGCCACACAATACTCACAACAGATATTCAACAAATGCCCAACAATACTCGTGACATATATTCATCAAATGCCCCACAATACTCTCAAAAGATATTAAACAAATGTCCCACAACACTCATAACAGGTATTCAACAAATCCCCTACAATACTCTCAACAGATATTCAACAAATCCCCTACAACACTCATGACAGGTATTCAACAAATGTCCTACAATACTCATGACAGGTATTCAACAAATGCCCCACAATACTCATGACAGATATTCAACAAATGTCCTACAATACTCATGACAGGTATTCAACAAATGCCCCACAATACTCATGACAGATATTCAACAAATGCCTCACAGTGTTCATGTCAGATATTCAACAACTGTTGATATTACCATGTGAATAAAATTACCCTAAGCATATCAACTCGAGCAATACTATATTTATTTTGTCCCAAAAAGGTTCTTTGTCATAAAAACTCCAAAAATACGGACTTATAGCAAGAGTTTCCCTCCACCCCACATCAAGGCAATTCTTCTATGTCCCATAACTTCCTTGCTAAATTGATAATTTTTTTNGTGGGGGGTGAGGGGGATGAGGTGGGCACTAGACAAAGTATGCAGTCACATATTGAAATATACTGTCTAAAAGTCGTCACAAAACATGACAGTAGATATCGGTTGTTTCAGCTGCCATAAACTGATGCTATCAACTACAGCTCATGAGTTGTTACAAGGGGAAGCCAAACTTGAAGGGACTGTACTAGAAAACTGTCTCTTCCCCCTCTCTCCAACCCTCCAAAACCTCAATTAAGTATCAAATTTTTCCTTTGAAACAAATGCACAAATGTTCAATCCCTGCATTATAGTGTGTGTGGCTGTTGAAATGAATAATAAAAGGGTGAGAACAGTTAACTCAAGTACAGTCCTGTCAATCATAGCTAGCCCTGGCAACAACCCACAAGCCACCAATGCTGCCCATTAAGTATATCAAGGGATATGTGTCTAACTGACCACCCAGGTTCCTAACAACTTACACTCATTTAAGGCCACAGGATAAAAAAGGGGGAATTTTAAATAAATGTTTCATCACTAGCTCAAAAAGAGAATATTGATTTAAAAACACCTCCAGTGCACCGAATCAAGATCAAACCCTCATCTTCCAGATCAATGTTAGGGGTTCAAGCTACTTCACCAATCCTTCTGAATTCATAAAGTTGGAACACTTCAATCTCGTTAAGTCTTCACAACTACATGAAGTGGGGTAGAAAGTGAACCGACAAAATGGTATGTGTGTTAATCTATTAGAGATCAATAATCTGTTTTTTAAATATTATATATTTTAGCCTTTAAAAAAAATCCACAATTCTAGAACCCAAAATACATATAATTCATTTGTTATTTTTAAAACTGTAATATAATTTAATTTACTATATAAATTGGAGTGTAAAATTTATTGTGTGTACAGTGGAAAACAGGAATCATTTTACTATAAATTTCAGCAAGTAATTTGAGAAACATAAAAATACATAGAGTGATAACATTACTGTAACCTTAAAAGGAACAAGGTGTGTGTGATGCATTCCTGCAGCCTTACAAGGAACAAGGTGGGTGTCTGATGCATTCCTGCGACCTTAAAAGGAACAAGGTGTGTGTGATGCATTCCTGCAACCTTAAAAGGAACAAGGTGTGTGTGATGCATTCTTGTGACCTAAAAAGGAACAAGGTTTGTGTGATTCAACCTTACAAGGAACAAGGTATGTGTGATGCGTTCCTTCAACCTTAAAAGGAACAAGGTGTGTGTGATTCATTCCTGCAACCTTACAAGGAACAAGGTGGATGTGTGATGCATTCCTGCAACCTTACAAGGAACAGGGTGTATGATACACTCCTGCAACCTTACAAGGAACAAGGTGTGTCTGGTGTCTGGTGTCTGATGCATTCCGGCAACCTTACAAGGAACAAGGTGTGTGTGTGATACATTCATGCAACCTAACAAGAAACAAGGTTTGTGTGATGAATTCCTTCAACCTTACAAGTAGCAAGGTGTGTGTGATACATTCCTGCAACCTTACAAGTAACAAGGTGTGTGTGATACATTCCTGCAACCTAACAAGGAACAAGGTTTGTGTGATTCAACCTTACAAGGAACAAGGTGTGTGTGATGAATTGCTTCAACCTTACATGTGACATGGTGTGTGTGATACATTCCTGCAACCTTACAAGTAACAAGGTGTGTGTGATACATTCCTGCAACCTAACAATGAACAAGGTTTGTGTGATTCAACCTTACAAGGAACAAGGTGTGTGTGATGAATTCATTCAACCTTACAAGCAACATGGTGTGTGTGATACATTCCTGCAACCTAACAAGGAACAAGGTGGATGTGTGATGCATTCCTGTGACCTAACAAGGTGTGTATGATGCATTCAACTACATGGATATGCTATAACTTCACAGAACTATATTTAGTTCTTCATTTTGAAGAGGTCGTTTAACATGCACTTTTATAAAAACTTAATATCATATTAAGCACAAACTACTTCAACAATAAGTTATAAATAATGTATTAAGAAAAGGAACCCATATTTATTTGGGAATAGGGGTTGGGGGAAGGGAGGATAAATATAAAGTAACAAATATTTAGAATTGAGAAAGTACAACTAGCCAGGAAAGAACCCCAATCCTTTGAGCAGCTATCCCAATATTTTAACATTGCATGCAAAAAGATTAAAAGAAAAAAGTGGGGCAAGGGAGGAAGTGGGGGGATAACTCACTGAATGCAGTACCTGACAACATGATGCAAAGTTAACTAAGCTGGTATACGAGTATATGCCAACCATTTATGAAAAGTTGTGGAAAGTACATTGAAACTAATATCGAACATATTTTACTGGTGGATGAATGGATGACGTCATAAGTACAGTACCATGGTGGTGGACAGTCCTGGTTGCGTGAGTTAGTGTGACGTGGAAGAGAGAAGAAACCCAATAAAATAATTCATGGTGTACCAAAGAGTCTTGAATTATTTTCAACATTTTAATTTATTGTTGGGATACAATTTGCTCTCTCTTGGAATACTAAACTTTTGTTCAAACATTTAACATTTTTTGGGGCTTACTTTAAAGTATTCATAGCTTTAAAAACAGTTTTAAATTATTTTTTTGGGTTTTAGTAACTACAACCTCAATAAAAATCAAAGTATGTATATAGCAATGGAAATTTTAGACCAAGTCCCCAAATATGTTTATGTAGGAATAAAATTTTCTTAATTAAGAGCGTACAGCATTAATGGTTTCCCAACAAAAAAGTGAAATGTTAAAAAACAATTCAAACTTGTTTTAAACCCTTCAAAAAGCCTGTTTGTATGATCACTGTCTAGCCACTAACACATATTATAAGTGTTCGCCCCAGAATAAACTATATGCACCCTTCATTACACTGGTAATTTAAATTGTAATAAGCATGTATTTAATTATTTATAAGAAACATAATATCTTGACAGTATTTTCTGATTGCATGTTTCTTCCCCTTCCAAATCACGTCGAACCAAAACTGTCTAATTCATGCAAAGTGTCTATAAGCTGTCGATGGACACATTATGAACAGTACTGTACAACTTACCATCGTCTGTGAAGGGGTTACAAAACCATTTCCTCAGAACAGCATCCAAGAAACCTAGCTTGCACTTGGTGTCGTTGGGGTACTCTATTAGTTCCTGTTTGTCCACCTTCTCCAGCAAGAACTGAGGTAGCTTCCGTTCCAGCTCTGTGTGTAGCACAACCTGGTGGGAAAAGCAACAACTTGAGACATATCACCAGCACCTGGGACTTACAGTAACAGAGATGCTCCACAATATCACCTTCACCTGGGACCTACAGTTACCTGCATGGCGAGTCTCTTGAGTTGGGCGTTCCTCCGGACGGATTCTATATCACCCACAGCCAAACCGATGAGCAGGTTCATGAGCAGAATTGGCATGAGAACCATGAACAGTCCCAGTATAAAGAAGGCTGGGATTGGGAACGGGATAGACTTGTCGTTCTCTTCGGGCTCATAGTACGGCTGCACGTATGTCCCCAGAAAGTCGATCTCACCCAACATCATCGCGAAAGTCCTCATCAGGGACATGGGTACATTCCTGAAGGACAGGTGATCCCCCTAGAAAAGTTGAACACACCAGTAAAGGACATGGGGGCGTTCCTGAAGGACTGCTCAGTTGAGAAGTGAGGTATGTTGGAATGATGCCCCAAGCACATAACACCTCCTTTGTGAGCAGGCCTGCAAGTAATCAAGGTCTAGGTCCTCTGACCAGGAATGTATATAGTCAGAAACGCAAGTCCTTCATTAAATAAATATCAGATGATAGTAGCTCTGGTGTGACACTAGAAATGTAAGTTGTGACATAAACATGGGATATCATCTCATCTATCAGAACATTTATTACATAAAGAAAATGAGTGAGAAAAATAAATTACAAATTTTGTACTATTTTGGAAAATAGTACTTTTGAGTTATGCCGTTGCAGATCACATGACTTTACATATGAATATATTAAAGTAACTTTTATGACTGTTGCATATTACAGAGCCAAAGTATGAATATATAACAATAGTGAACTAAATTTTACGACTGTCACATCACATCACTTTATATACAACTACATAAGAACTATTTTAGTAATTTTTATCGATATTTTCAGATCAAATGTTACTTATAAATAAATAAATAAAGAGTGTTTTAGCAACATTAACTATCAATTGTCAAAAAAGTCTGTTCCTATCTAAAGGCAAGTATTTTCTATCAGCTACTTGTGTGTCGAGTTTCTCTACCTTGGATAGGAGGATGTAGAAGGCCAGTCCAAACGCTATGATGAGGATGGAGAAGACAATCAGCACCTTGATGAGTGTTTGGAGGATCTCGAGGAACATCACCACATAGATACCCACTTGGTCAAACCTGTGGTTAGGCAACACATACTACACTTGTGTATTGCTTGTAACATTTCATATTTTCTGGTCAAAATGGTAAACCATTATGTTTAAAATAAAAATCTTAAAAACCAAGGGCACCTTAAGGTGGGGATGTAGGGGACACAAGAAAAGGTCAGTGTTTTTGCAATTTTTATAGCAAAACAATTTTTTTTTGTAGAAATAAATCAAATGTTGCTTCAGCACAAACCTAGAGTTTAATTTTTTCCACACGTGATATCAAAATATCAACAGTTCGCGGGCTTGGTTTAACATGGTTCTAACTGACAAAATTGGCCAAATTGATGTTATAGCGCTGTTGTGTACTAAATTACCAGGTCTATAAGAGAAAGTGACTTTGGTTGCTACCTGGTGACAAATAACAGAACTACCAGTTTGCCAGAGTTCTAACTGCATTGCATTTGTCGAAAAAATAGTGACAAGGTTCTAACTGCATGCTATGCTTCTAGCGCTGTCTATCTTGGCGTGTGAACTACATTAAAGAAGAAAGACTGTTATTGTCCTGTCGTTCAGACAGTGTTGGAATGTTGTGATCAGCAGCAGACTTGAGCATTTCCAAGATGTATTATTTGCATAAGGAGAAGTGTGCTGAGGAAAATAATCTCCCAGTAAAATAGTCTCTTTACTATAAAATATTTGTCACTGAATTTAATCTCGATTTCCATATCCCAAGAGTGATAGATGTGATTTGTGTGAAAAGTATGAAGTGGCAAAAAAGACAAATACATTAACAGAAGAATTAAAGGGAGAATAAGATAGGCATCAAACATTAAATAATGCAATGTGGGAAGAAAAGAAAAAAGATAAGGAAAGTGACACTCCTGTCTTAATGTTTGATTTGCAAAATGTAATTTTGTGTCCACATGCAAACATTAGTTCCTTTTTCTACTTAAGAAAATTATATGTATATAATTTAACTGCATTCTATTCAGTTACTAAGAAAGCATACTGTGCCATATGGCCAGAAGTGATGGCAGGCGGAACTGGAAATGATATTGCGAGTGCATTTCGAAGAATTTTGGATTAATTAATTGAAGAAAATTATAATAATGACTTAATTACATGGTCTGAGTCATGTGTGCCCCAAAATCGAAATTCGATTATGTCTAACACAATCCTAGATTTCCTGAGGAACAGTTCAAATATATCGTCTGTCACTATGAAGTATTCTGTGCCAGGGCACTCTTGTATCCAAGAGGTGGATAATGCACATAGTAATATCGAAAAAGCCACGAACCACACTGATTTCTACTCTCCACTGGGCGTGATAAGGACATTGAAGCAGGTGAACCGCCGCAACCCTTATCGAGCAATAGAAATGAGACCCGATGATTTCAAGGACTTCTCAGGAACTGCAAAACGACTGTTCCATTCTCCCAGGTAGCAATGATAAAGTTAACCAAATTATATAATGAAATTAAATAAAAACTGAGCCATGAAGTAAAAGAAAATGAAAAAATTGCCAATATAAAATTTAATAAGATTCCTAGTAGTAGTGTTATGAGCAAGCCTTGAGGACTTGTGTTTTAAACATTAAACCAAAAGTTCTAAGGAAGAATATTGAAGTTTCAGATTTGAAAAAATAGACCATCAAAACAACCATCCCCTTCATCCCTCTGCAAGACAGGGAGTACGATTCAGCAGTGCTCAAATTATAGATTAACTAAATTTTGTCTGTCATTGTATACCATTTTGATATTATTTTAAAATTAATACAACAATTACATTAAGTTTTAATGTATATCTTAATTAGTGTAAAATTAAAATATAACTCATAGTTCTGAGAATAATTATTTGATTACTTATAAAAATTAGTTTGACAGAGCTGTATGTGCAGTTAGAACCTTGTAACTTTCCCAAAGAGTCAAAATCATAGTTACAAGGTTCTAACTGCATTTCCCCCTACCTCAGATTCAGCAAATAAAAATTAATTTTTAAAAGAATAATAGTAGAAAAAGCTTTCATTAGAACTATAAGAGGGCCTAAAAAACTATTTTGAAAAATATTAATAAATAAAAGTATTATAGTAAATTGAAACTTTTAACTTTTTCTCCAAAAGTATGGTTTATGCAGTTAGAACCTTGTCAAACCAAGCCTGCGAGTTCTTGAATATCTGTCAAGAGTGTCCTGGAATTTAATGATAACTTTTTATATTCATTTAAAAAGTTTATTATGTAATGTCTCTATGCTCATAATGAGAGACATTCAAGAAATGTTGATATCACCATGTGAAGAAAATTAAACTCCATGTTTATACTGGAGCAATATTATTTTTATTTTGGTCAAACAAAGTTTTGCTGTAAAAACCACAAAAACACTCACCTTTCTTCGTGTCCCCCTCCACTCCACCTTAGCTTTGGTTATAATTATGTCCTCTGCAGGTAGAGCAGCTAGTTGATCCAATATAGGAATACTCACCTCTGAAGGTAGAGCAGCAAGTTGAACCATGAGATGAATACTCACCTCTGCAGGTAGAGCAGCAAGTTGAACCATGAGATGAATACTCACCTCTGCAGGTAGAGCAGCAAGTTGAACCAAGACAGGAATACCCGCCTCTGCAGGTAGATCAGCAAGTTGAACTAATATAGGAATACTCACCCCTGCAGGTAGAGCGGCAAGTTGAGCCAAGATAAGAATACTCACCTCTGCAGGTAGAGCAGCAAGTTGAACCAAGGGAGCAATACTCACCTCTGCAGAGCAGCAAGTTGAGCCAAGATAGGAATACTCACCTCTGCAGGTAGAGCAGCAAGTTTGAACCAATATAAGAATACTCACCTCTGCAGGTAGAGTAGCAAGTTGAACCATGAGATGAATACTCACCTCTGCAGGTAGAACAGCAAGTTGAACCAGGACAGGAATACTCACCTCTGCAGGTATAGCAGCAAGTTGAGCCAAGAGAGGAATACTCACCTCTGCAGGTAGAGCAGCAAGTTGAACCATGAGAGGAATACTCACCTCTGCAGGTAGAGAAACAAGTTGAACCAAGATAGGAATACTCAGCTCTGCAGGTAGAGTAGCAAGTTGAACCAAGACAGGAATACCCGCCTCTGCAGGTAGAGCAGCAAGTGAAACCAAGCGAGGAATACTCAGATCTGCAGGTAGAGCAGCAAGTTGAACCAGGACAGGAATACTCACCTCTGCAGGTAGAGCAGCAAGTGGAACCAAGAGAGGAATACTCAGCTCTGCAGGTAGAGCAGCGAGTTGAACCAGGACAGTAATACTCACCTCTGCAGGTAGAGCAGCAAGTGGAACCAAGAGAGGAATACTCACCTCTGCAGGTAGAGCAGCGAGTTGAACCCAGAGAGGAAGACTCATCTCTGCAGGTAGAGCATCAAGTTGAACCAAGATATGAATACTCACCTCTGCAGGTAGAGAAGCAAGTTGAACCAATAGAGGAAAACTCACCTCTGCAGGTAGAGCAGCAAGTTGAGCCAAGAGAGGAATACTCACCTCTGCAAGTAGAGCAGCAAGTTGAACCAAGAGAGGAATACTCACCTCTGCAAGTAGAGCAGCAAGTTGAACCAAGAGAGGAATACTCACCTCTGCAGGTAGAGCAGCAAGTTGAACCAAGAGAGGAAGACAGTGATGGAAGCACATGACAGCTGCAACTCCTCATGGTTCCCAACGAAGATAGGTGCAATCATGATGATGGTGCAGATGTGTAGGATCCAGGTGACCAGGTTGGTAGGGTCCAGGAGGTAGTGCCACTTTTGTTGGTACAGCTGCAGGACCTCCCTCAATGTGTTGACCACGATGTAGGTCAGCACGAACACAGCACTCATGTACATCATAGGCGTGCTGAGCTTGCTCTTTACGACCTTGAGGAGGAACAGACTCCTGAGTACTCAGGTCCACACCTACCATAACCAGACCTTGTTCCCTTGTCTCTAAGGAAATAGCAGCTTACAAGCCCGACTCAAGGTTCACCAAGGTTCGAACCAGAATGGTTTCCTAGAGTATAGCTCCCAAAAATTTAAGTTTCCCATCCTCCTCTTCAAGCGAATTATGGTGCAGTTCTTTAAAATACCACCTCATTCTGTTCCCTTGTATTAGATAAAGTCGCTGATAGCCATTACTTGCATTATCAGTTAAGAATTAACCAAATACTTCAGTGTAGAGCTTGAGTAACGGTTAACACAGCTCGCTCTGATCTTAGCGACTGAGTTTCTTCACAGCCGAGTTCACTGGAGGAATGAGAAGGAAGGTTATGCCCCCAACGAAGCTTGAGGTGAATGCTCGTACATTTAATTATATTATTGTATTATATCTATTTTAATAGTCCTGTATTGTCCTGATTAAATTTTTTAACTTTCGATTTGGGTACGGTCCAAAGTCTAAATCTAATAATATTCTTACGTTAATATGTACACTTGGTTTACCATGAAGGGTAGCAAGCTTACCTTGATGAATTATGCTATAGAGAATCCTATAAAAGGGGCCATAGTGTAATCTGTCAAGGTAAGACTGTTAGTGTCAGGGTAAATGATGTGTACCTCTCCCAGTAGGTTGGTAGTGCCAGTCCTATTCACATAGGAATGGTTCCTCCTGAGCATCTCCTGTACCATGACGTCATTCATCTCCCTCACATCCTCCATCTCCATGAGCTGTGCTGAGAAGTAGGTGACCAGCGCTAGGAACACGCTGTACAGGAGCAGGTTCGCGAGATGGAAGTACTTGCCGTACGAGTTCCATTTCATCTGCAGGTACTTCTGACTGAGAGGGTGAGCTAGGAGTTCCACCCGGCCGTGCGCCACCATTGCCTGCGGGGAACACTTTAGCGGTGGGATTGCGCACTAGTTCCGTCGGAATGATGACTCATCTTACACACCGCTGATGTTTTGTTACTTAATTCAAAACAGAAACTTGTACTCAAATAATGAAAGCAGCCCAACAACCAGCGATGTATCTACCATGAAAATATTATGTATATTAGGCCATAGTTTTCATTCTTGTTTTGAGAATTGCTAAGGCTACCACCAACAAAAATTAAATTCATTTAAGAAAAAGCTTTGTTTGTATCTAAATAAGTTTAATGTATATTTTGAAACAAATCAGTATTGTTTTAAATATAAATATATTCAGAGTTAAAACTACTTTTATCAAACCTTTTTATTGATTTATTATTATTATTATTTTTTTTTTCAAAAGGAAAATATTTTATTCTACTTTTGTTTTCATAGTCAGGGAAATCGCTGTTCAATTTTCTAATATAATACAACTTGTATCTCTTCTGCGCATACATCTCTACTTACATCGCTGAGAACTAGAACTTGTACCAAATTATGCACATGTTTCCATAATAGCTACCTACTTTGTCTATCGTTACCATGATAGTTGGCCATTCATATGATAGTAGATGACTTTAAAACATCGGTTGTGTGTACTGGACATTAGTCAAGACTTGGAATAAAAATTCACCCCTCACCCCTTTAGCCACTAAGTAAGACTGTCAGGTCCACATGTTTTCAATAGTATTACTCGTGACATTGTTATATTGACATATTGGTTTTGGAGACAGTAGCTCTGTCAAAGTACACAAACCTTGTTCAAACTGCTCCCGAAAGATATAATCCTTACTCATGAGTAGTAGCCATTATATTGTGTAGAGTGAGGTGTACGGTTTGTATAATAAAGTGGGGACAAGCTATCTCTACCCTGTTAACAATCCATTATTCACCACTGCTTGCAAGGTTGTTTGTTATAACTAGAGTTATATTAATGGATCACATGAGACACTTAAGGAGACAACTGCTAGAATTAAACAAGTGGAGTTGTGGGACAAGAGTAGCTGGTACTTACATTGGCAACGGAGAGAGGCTGCGGAAACCAGGTAGGATCATCCATCAAAGTCCTTAACCTCGTCAGAGTGGTGGCAGAGTACTGGTGATAAGCGTGAAATGAGTACTTGACCTACACAGAGTTACACTGGCCAGCTCAGATCACATATCAGGATATCAGCGAAAGAAGGAGGTGGCATAGTTCAAGGTAGTCCTCGTCCTTGTCAGAATGGTAGCAGAGTACTGGTGATAAGCGTGTCGAATGAGCACTTGGTATACACAGAGTATAAGGAGATTAAGGAGGGAAGGAGGTGGTGTAGTTCAAGATGGTCCTAGTTCTTGTAAAAATGGTAGCAGAGCACTG
>CABFWB010002227.1:56189-117590 GCA_902151455.1 Timema bartmani | reverse complement strand
TATTATTATTATTATTATTATTATTAGCACCGCGTCTTACTACCCGTTTGGGTTACACGCACTTACGCTAATGTGTAATGATAGGGTGATCGTGAGATGAAATGGAGACAGTTTAACGTGGAATCCGAACCACGGTGGAGGCCTGGCATTGCTCATATTCACAAATTGTGATTAATACACGTCTTGTCAGAGTTGGAGGAAGGGTTCGGCAATCAGATAAATCTGTGGCTGGTCCGAGGATTGAACCCCAGACCCCAGCACAGAAGTCTGACACATTACTTCTAGACCACTAGGTCACCCTAAACGAAATAAATAGATTGTATTTTATTTGAAATTGTTATTTTCTGGTTTTAAAGTGTTAAAACACACTTTTATGACAAAAATAATTGTTGATTGTAGAATTGAGAGAATATTTTATATCTCCCTAATGAAATTAAGTTTATGTTAGTGGTAATTATTAGTTTCACCGCATGTTGGACATTTCCTTACCTTTTCCAATTTAATTACTTTACGAGTAATGGGACGAGATCATAGGGCTATAAAAACCTTATCTCTTACATAAAACCATAAATCTATAACACTTAAATGGAAATTTTTATCGCACCTTACTAAACATCGACGCTACCCTCTAGTCAACATTCATGCTAGTGGAGTGCGAATGATAAGATATAGCTATGAGGAAATGTGTCCACATTTGCGTGAATGTATAGTGAGAAATTATCAAGAAAAAACCCTCAGTATACTCGGCTGTAATTTGGACCCCGAACTCCCATACTATATGAGTCTGATATTTAGTCAATGTGCCCACGGATAAGGCTGATGATACCTATTATGTCTTATTATTTAAACCCGACCCCTTGTCTCAGTCGGTATTGTGTCTAACTACTGAGCTAAGAGTCTTGAAGTCGATTTACGGCATTGCCGAAAAATGTATTAGTGTAATTGGGGTTTCCCCTTTTACAGTGAAGAATTAACGGCTGGGTGTTGTGTCTGTTCTAGATTAAAGTTAATTTATAAGTCATGTGCTGATATAATGAGCCGGTTCAGAAAGTGCACATTTAATGAATCAAGATTGCTTTTATCTATGGTTTTGCATTGAAAGATTAACATTGGCAATGTATAGTTGATGGCTAGATCCCTATCCAAGTACTGGGCCTCAAATTTTGAAACGTGCGAGTAGCGATTCGCTAGCGTATTTCTCTCATCTCGCACACAATCTCGGAAACCCTTAATTTTGAAACTTCTGCACTGCGAAAACTGACGTCACACGATCGAATAGCGAGCGGATTCTACTCGCCAGCCTCACACCGTGCGAGACAGGCCTTTTATGTCAAGTACGCAATAAAATAACAAAATGGATGCCATCCCCCTCTTCGGTTGCAGCTTTCTGAGAGTGATTTTGTTGAAATAAACCTACCACTGTACAAAATAGGTCTACAGAAGAAAAAAATAGGATTGCCTTGTACACTTTATGCAATCCTTCAATAAAAAATATCTGTTTGGGTGAAAACATAATTAAATATTATAAATTTTTCAAATTTATTAAACCGTCAATTTGGCTGAATCGGTAGAGTGACCGTCTCATAATCTGGACTCTGCGTGTTTAAATATTTTCATCTCCAACACTTTTTTTTTAAATTTATCAGACTTTTAACTTTAATTTTAAATGATCGTATTAGTAAGCATATAATTTGTTTTAAATATTTTTATAGAAGTATACAAGGTATTTGAGNACACTTTTTTTTTAAATTTATCAGACTTTTAACTTTAATTTTAAATGATCGTATTAGTAAGCATATAATTTGTTTTAAATATTTTTATAGAAGTATACAAGGTATTTGAGCATACGTAGACTAACATAATAGTCCTTAAAAATAATTTAAAAAGGTAGTAAATTAAAAATGGTAGGCCCACATCAGAGTCAAAGATATACATTAATTTTGAAATTTTGTATGTAGGTGATTATTTAAAATTAAATTAATGGGTTTTATGACATAAAAATGTACACATTTTAAAATAAGGCTAAGCAAGCTAATTATTATTCGCATAGTAAAAACCTTTAGGGCATATTTATGTTTTAAAAATAGTTACGAAAATAAAATAATATATTACTGAATTCTAATTACTAAAAAGTGATTTAAATTTAGACAAAAAATTAAATTACTGAAATTAGGGAGGGATCGAACTCGTGTATATCTAAGCATAGGTCAAATACGCTACCAAGTGTGCTAGAGTGGACATTGATTGTGAAGACGGTTTTACATATAGTCATATAACTTGAACATTTTTGAGACAACAAGCTTAGATGTTTATAAATGGAAGCTGGTTTCCTAATAAAACTAAACAAATCGTTTTATATGATGCACTCAACACAATAATAGTGTTTATTTTCAGTTACGTATCTTGTATAATGGCGTGTTGTGGAATCTCATTGCCTCAATCCTTTGGCACACGTCATGGTTTAACAGTGTTGTCGGATTGAAAACTCAGTCGCAAGCGAAACAATACTACTAGAAACCTTTAAAAATTAGCTCTGTTTTAGTACAGCCTGCGATTTGCGAGTTCATAAGTTGCGAGATAGCTCGCAAACGAACATTTTCGCAAGTTTCAAAATTAGGGGTCCTGGTCTGTGTCTCACAGGGGTTGCGTCGGACGCGCGCTGGCGCAGTGGCATCGACGCGGGTGGTGATAGAGCGCGTCGGGCGGGGGGTTAACGAAGCAAGGCAAGTCGACCACTCCCACCTCGCTCAGTGGGCGCTTAGCAGCCGTGTCAGACATACTTCCGCGCATACTTTACACTTCGCCTGGCTCCGGAACGGGTCGGTTCCTTTGCTCCGAGTCGCGTGACATAGCGTGGCGTGCTTATCTCGGGCTCCAGGCGGCGAACACCATGCAATAATCATGTGTATGCTACTGAAAGGTAAATTAAACTTGATTTTATGTCCGTCATTACTTGTGTGTTGTACTCGGAGGTAATCGTCCACCTTTACCAATACAAATACGACACTTACACGCTATAAAAAGACACTTGTCAAATAAAAGCGCAAGGATAGAAAAACTACTAATATAAACACGGCATTTACAATGAAGTGTACCCCAATTTACCGCACGATGATGAATCTTGTAATAAACCTATAGTAAAGGACTCTAAGGTAATATCTTTATAAACTATTTATTTTATTTAAAGTTTTAAACATGCACCTTTCTAGACGACATATATCAGCACACAGCCAACTAACTTAATTCTAGAACAAACTTTGCACCTAGTTCCTCACCCATTAATTCATCTATGTGAAAGGTGAGCCCCCAATTTCAATAAAGGTAAATACTTATGCCAAAGCGGGAATTGAACCTGGCACTTTTTGCTACCGTGCTATTAGCTATGCTAAGGTGTCAGACGTAAAATAATATACTGTAATGGTAAATCTATTTTAAACCATGTTTACCTTTAATGATGTATGTAGCCTTTGATCGAACCAGCATACATTATAATTCAAACTTTAGTTTTTATTTAAATGTGTTTGATCTTATCAAACAAATCCGTCCGCAACATTTCTAAGATATATGCGCGTTCACCCTAAAATAACAATGAACTATACTCGTGAGCGTGAACGTTGTTGTAACACTGGGGAGAGAAGCACGCGTATTTGCTCTGCGCATGCGTAGATACAACTTGCGACTGTTACATACCTGCTTAAACTGTTCATCTTTGTTATATTATGTTTATATTAAAACTGACTACCCCAATATCTTTGTTTGATAGAAATAAAACCAAGATATGTTATATAGTTTACGTTCTTTAATATTAAGATTATTTATCTTTCTAACTAAACTACCAATTTTATTTAATACACTTGCAAATGTCACGTGTTCATGGTTTATCAAAGTTTCTAATAGTATTGTTAAATATCTGAGGTGAGATAAATTTTATTTCTAAAATAATTTTCATATAAACTATAAAGCTTTTAGGCTAGCGCTTTATTTGGTTGTTTTTCGGGATAATTCCCAGTCAGGAACTAGATAGTCTTTAAAATATTTATTTTACTAACTAACACTTAGTAATGTAATTAACACATGTGTAAATAAGAATGGTCAAATTATTGAAAACTTGTATTTGACCGTTTTATTAACTGAGTAACGTAAGTGTATGATTGTGATGTATTGTATTAGGAAGCGTTTTAAATAATCTTATTAAATATGCCACTGTTGTTGTGTATTAAAAGTATTTGGAATATGACAACAGTGAACACGAAAATCTTATTTTGTATCTCAATGATACTAGGATACTAGGATAACCTTACCAAAAAATATATGCTAGGGAGTAAATAATTTTAAAATATGGCTTCGTAAATTATTGTGCAATATGTTGATTTAAAAGTTATCTCTGATGTCAATTTAGTTAATCAAAATTTTAAGGAATGTTTAGCTCAATTCTTAATATTCTAAAAATAATTTGTTAGTTTTTTTTAATAAAAATGTCAAATAGCAATAAATGAATATTAGATTTGGTTTTTATCGTAACACATGTTGGTGGAACTTAACTATATTAAATATAACATTGCAAAGATTAAATAACCTGTTTATTTGCAGTATTATTGGAATATTTATATTAGATTAAGCTCATTTCGACTATTAGTTCATAAAATGGTTAATTAATCTTTTAAAAGTCAACATATACACACACCCACATTGTCAGTGCGGATTAATAAATTGGAGGCGCCCAAGTGCGAATTGATTCTGAGGTATCAAACCGTCCTAATTATTATTATTACTATTATTATTATTTTTATTTAGTATAGCGTCTTACTACCTGTTCGGGCTATACGCCTGAGTACTAATTACGCTAATGGGTTAGGAATTGGGAGGGTTGAATATATATGAAGTAAACCCGCATTTGCGTAGAGGAAGAGTGGAGAACCATTTAGGGAAACCCACTTCCAGTTCACCCGAGCGAGATAAACCTCGATCTCCCCATCCTCGGCAGTCTAGCATAACATAGCCTCAGCTAACTACGCCACCGAGGTGGGTTAACTTACTTATAATAATATTTGTTTTAATTATGCTAAACTAAAATGCACGGATTGAAAAATACAGTATTTATTATTTTTCGACTAAACAAAAACGTATAGAAATAAAAAATCACACACTTTTATGGTAAAAAATCATATCCCATTGTACATCCCTTTTGGCATTGTTTAATAGTAAGTAATAAACACATATATAATCAGACTAGTTTTGTTTTGTTTTGAAGAAAAATGAATGAAATACCGGTATCTTCGTAATTTGGTATACATTTATAATAAACATATAAAAATGGAACTTTTCTCTCTTTATTTTTAGAATATTTATCAATAATAGTTTCATAATCTAATGACTGAACAACATGGTTTTATATAAACAAAAGTGAAATTTCGCTTAAATCCAACCGACATAATGAATTGCGTGAATAATGCTTAACCCGTTTAAGTACAGAAAATGAGCGTTCACCGTTAGCATGAACAGTAAAACTTCGTCCGGACTGTTTAGGAACTCTTCTCAATCATACCAAGCGCGCGTATCTTGCGCCTGTGCGGGGATCAACCACTGCATACTGGTGCACGCGTGGAAGAAATGTCAGACTCATGTAATTTGGTTTGCTGGTCACAGGGAGCTTGGGGCTCAAATCCCGGACGGGTATATTGTGGATAGTTTTCCTCAAATGAATACCCCCACTAAAATGCGGGTATATTTCAAATAAATTCTACTATCCTAATCCCTATCCAAAAAGATGGGTAAAAATACCTATAGCTCGTACGGGTAGGAAACCAGCAACTGTATATTTTCAATGCAAAATTTCAAAACAAATATTTTGGCTATAATATTAACAGAAAATGATTTGCTAGTTAATTCCGCCTAGAAAATTATGTTAGAAATGTGTCGAACACAACATAAACAATACATTATTTAAAACCTTTTTATTGAATCATATTATCATGATTTCCTTGATTTGATGTAGGCCAGGGATCTCTTACTCAAATGGATACAGAGGTCGATCTGGGCTATGAACTCAAAGTGAGCAGGCAGAATTTGTAGTTTCATAGTCAGACTTAGTACGCCTCGAGTGTGGCCTTATACTAAATACAGGACAACACACATCTAATCCCAAATATATTGGGCCAGTTTCATATGTGAAACTGGCCAATTCTATTCAAGATTAGGTAGGTGTCATCCTGTTTTTAGTAAAGCGCCACACTCGAGGCATACTCAGTCTGACCTTGAAACTGGCCCATGTGAGAAGAACACAAGGTAGTTACATCAAAACAGCACCATTGTTTGTAGTCTTTGAGCATCATATGGCAACACCGCAAGAAATGTATATTTATCAAAAATTATAAATATAGTTGGTTTTGAGGATTAGCCAGTTATCAACATAATCTATCCTAGCCTAATCTCTATTGTACAGAGTAAGGGGGTTGTTTCCTGTTGTTTAATTATTTTGCTACCCACGTCAATGGTCGAATGGTCTAATCTAAGGAATCACTTTCCTGTTAGATTGGCCTGCCGATGACGGGAGAGTGGGGTTAAAATCCTGGTCGGGTCTACAGAGCTGTCTTTCCTAATTTGTTTCCCCACTCTCCTTCCACTCAAATGCTGGTATATAATATCTGTAATGCTTCCGTCCTCATCCCTACCCCATTAGAGTAATTATCATACGTTGGTATAGCCCAAACAGGTAGTAAGAAGCGCTGATAAAATAAATTATTGCAACTAATGTAAAGAGTAAAGGGGCTGTTTAAAATGAATTATTGATAATTTGCCACGCTACGCAGTTCTTTTTCACCCTGTGCGCTTTTGATCCATATCTTCGTGTGCTTTTGAGGTTCTTCAGCCAGGAAAGTGACGTAAAAGAGTAAATCAGGCCGGATGGAAGGAAAGTTAACTTATAAAATGTAATCATACTTTCTTTATTTTGATTGAACCATGGTGTAATAGAGTAACATGATACATACATGCGTTTTCCTGTTTTTAACTGTTGACAATTAATTAATTCATTTATTAAATCAACCACTTACGTTATCTTGCTTCAATCTTAAAATAGAGACACTTACTAAAAACTCGTAAAATTTGTGAAACAAAATAATACACACTGTTGCAATAACACTCAACCAAAGAGAATAAATGTAATAATAAACAATGTTAGAGAAACATTGAGAAAAGAGAAGTATCTGTTTCCAGAAAAGAGAGAAACATTCAATCATAAATCAAAGTACTACATTTAAAAATACATATTTGCTTATATCTTAGAAACTATTGGTTGTATAAAAAATAAACTTAAAATTAAAATAATTTTATTTTTAATAGTACCACAACTTAACAATGATAAGTAATTTCGTATCTCAAATAGTTACGGAGATATGATCAAAATTGGATATTTCTCTTAATTTATCCCTTAACGTCATTTTCATGGAAAAAGTAAGATTTCCATTTTGTTTGTAGTGTCAATAATATATAATTACAAAACTTAATCAAAATCGTTTGAGTGGATTTTGAGAAAATCTATTTTGCTCTTTTCACCCTTCATTAAATTACCCTTAATTTTAAGGTTAAGTATCTAATTCCAAATACTTACGGGGGGGACCTTATAAAAACCCTAGATACAAAGTTTTAGCTCGATCGGTAAAATGGTTTCTGCTCTAGTCAGAGATGCAGAAATACAGGGCAAACAAAATGGGTCTGCGGGCCACCAATTTGTGATCCCTGATGTATGTTCTCTGAGCAATTATACACGATTACAAAATTATCACATTTAAGAGCAATACATCTAATGAGGACAACAGGAACAGGAAACAGGATAGAATGGAAAGCACTCGTTAACCACACCCGGGAAAATAAAGATGGAAACTAATAATAATGATGATATGTTGATGAAATATCATCTGAACACACTTTATTTGTGACAGAAATAAAACAAATATTTAATAATTATTTATTTTAGCCCCTTCGAGGGTGTATAATCTACACGGATGGAAATGCCACTATTATTTTTAAATGCCAATCAATTATTTTAATCTTGGATTTTATATTTTAAGAGATGAACTTCATATTCTTTGATACATATTTAAATCTTGACCTTAATACTGATTTGAACAAGGAAATTGAAGGTGTATTGATGTACAGTATATAAGTTGAAAATAATTTATTCGAAAATAGACATAGCTTCTAATATAATATGTTAAATTGAAAAGAGCACTTGAATTTAATTATTTCTTATATGTTACGGCATGTTTCCAGGTATGCTTAAATACATTCTTGATTATTCATAGTCCATAAATCCATCAGCTAGTTATGTTCTGGCTTTCTAACATCCACATTAAGGTAAGTGGGTTGGACCATACACAAACGTTTGTTTTTCTGTGTGTGGTGAAGGAATCCTTCTGGAGATGATAAGAACATAAATATATATATATCATTTAAAGCAATTTAAAGTGTTTGGAAAAAGAATTGAATCTGTAAGTGCTAGGAATTATATAGTAACCTAATAAGCTGGCTTAGGTATCGAGAAGAAATAAAAAAATACATTATTAACTTTAATAATCTTGGGGGAAGTTTGAACCCCAAAAATGCAAAACACATTCCATTGGTACGTCCCCGAAATTGTGTCTCCAATTCTAAAGCTTTTTTTTGGGATATAAAATGTTACGCTAGTACTTGGATACTATCCAGGTGACTTTGCTTGCCCATCTTGACTCGTGCAGAAATACATTATGAAAAAGGCAGCCATTCGATATAAAAACCACCATTTATCAACGGACCTTCTTCCTTCCTTCACCTTCTATTTTCCTCAATTTTTCTTTAATGAAGAACCAATCCTCTTTTTTCCCTATTTGAATAAGGATTCCTTAGTCTACGATTTATATTATAATGTAAACTAGATTTAAATGTTGGTTTGCTCAATTAAATATTTTAGTAAATTGTTTTTTAAACAATTTTGTTCATTAATTATCCATACAATGCATAGAGCCCGAACGTGTAGTGAGATGCGGTGCTTAAATTTTTTTTAGAAATTATCTACATAAAATATACATCAACATATTTGTACATGCCCCACCTCCGACTACATGTGCAGGCTGTCATTTAAACTGATGACAAAATAATGAGTAAGGTAGAATTTATAGAAAATAGGTTCCCATTTGAGTAAGAAATGAGTGGGAAACCATTTGGTAAAAATCACTTCAGTACAACCGGTTGGGACTTGAACACTTGAGTTTCTTGTCACCGGGAAATCAGATCAATTGAGACTGGCACCTTTGTCCGGGTGTTAGCATAATCAATATGCTTTTGGGTTTTACAACTTTGATAGAGCTAATATATTTTCTAATTAAATTAAACTTATTTTTTATTTTAAATACAAGATTAAATATAGACTAACTTAATATTACCTGCTTCGGTGGCCGGATGATCTAAGGCGCCACTCTCGTGTTAAACTATACTGCCGTTGACAGGTAGATCGTGAATCGAATACTGGTCATGTGTACTGAGGGTGGTTTTCCAAATTGGTTTTTCACTCTCCTTCCAACAAAAAGAAGGTACACTTCTTCTAAATTAGCCTTCCTCATCCCAAACTCACTAGCATAAATAGTAGGGCTACCTATGCGTATAACCTAAACAAGCAGTAAGATGTGGTGCTAAAAATAATTTAGGTAAATAATATAATATATATACATTTATATCGACCCATTTTTAAATTTATTTAACGATATTTTAAATTATATAAGCCTAAATCTAAATATTTTATTTTAGTTAAAGCTGGGATTTATTGAGTACATTTGGATACGAGCATAAATAACAATGATTTAGAAACAAAATTTACAAAATTTGCTAAGCGATCACGAATTATGGATGGTTAGTATTAGATTTATGTATTATTTAAATCCTGGTAGCTATCAATAATATTTATTTAGTTTCTAAAATGTATTCTATATAAATAACTATTTGAAAGTCAGGGCACCTATGGTGTTTGAACCCTTTTCAAACTTTATTTTCTAGTAAAAGCCACTCACTACTAAGTTAAATTAGATCAAATCAATGTTTTGACTTTGTGACCACCATAGGAACTAAGCATTAATTTTTCATATCTTCTATTATCTTCGACATTATACAACACAAATTTTATATATGTTTTGGAAATTTTGTAAAATCCGTTGAAAAGTATTCACGTTTTTTAGCTTGACTTGTTTATTGATATTTAAATCTTAAGTTTAACATTGTACTACCTCTATTAACGTATGCCAAAATTGGAAGCTGAAACTCAATAGTTCTTTTAATTAAACCTGTATTTCCAAATTACATCCTGATGGATCGATTGTGAAATGTTTAATGATAGCTTTTGTATGAATCATCACTTTATTTAACTTTTGAAGTATGTTTACCTATAATAGTCAGCCTTTAGAGAATTTTTAAGTTTAATATTGTTATGGTTAAATCCCATATTTGTTATAATTCTGATTGAAACACGTCAATTTGTCTACCAAAAAACCATATTACCATACTCTCACACATTCATGCAAGGCAGAATTTATTATAAAGTAGAATATTTTATTCCCTATGGATCAAGCAAAGTTTTAGAAGTAATAGATTTTTGTCTTGTACTATTTAATATAATATTTTAAATAAAATATTCTATTAATATTATTCTAAGTTTAACATCCATTGAGGAAAATATCATTCCATAATCAATCATAAGGAATCAATAACTTTTTTTGGGCAATGTTTAAGATAAAATATTTATATATTATATTATTATATTATATTATATTATTATATTATATATTTATATATTATATTATATATTTAGTTTTTATCAGTAGTTTCAGTGTTTTGAGGGTTGAATAGAAATATATTATATTAAGTCAAATTAGGTTTTTTTATTAGGTATATTATTATTTTACTAACTTCGTGCAAATAAATAAATTTAACAGTTCATAATTCATCTAGAAACTATTTGATATAGTCCTTTAAGAATCGATTGCACAACGGTTTTATTAGTGCGATCGTAAGCTTTCACTATGTTTTCATTTTACGAGTACACCGAAGACTACATAGGGTAGAGTAGATAATTTTTTTTAAATTCACCATCATTTGAGCTTTCTGGAAATTTCTTACGATTACTATAAATTTGATACGCATCCTACGTGTATGCCATATTTAGTTTACAAATATGAGTGTTTAGAATTTGAATCTATAACTATAGTTTTTTTACCCTAAGAGATTCTAAAACTACTATCCTGCTATACTATCTTAAGAACGCCATATTGTGACTACTTAAGAGTATTCCGTTTATTCAAATATTAACTAGTTACTAGACTATTGATTTACAAAGAGGGGGGTGCATGACTGTACCTTTGGGCAAGGCCGTAGCCAAGGGGGGGTTAGGGTTCAACCCCCACCCCCCAATATTTAACACAAATACTGCATAATTTACGGTTAAGCCAAAACAATAAAATACAAGATATAGCTTGTCACCACCATTTTAATGATTTATATACATTTACAAAAAATAGTTTGTGATTGTGTTCTTTAGTCAGACAACAAAGCTGGATAGACTATAGCAAAATATTAACAAAGGAAGTATGAAGTATAAGTGAATGTGGGGAAAACTGTGGAAGTGGGTCTATGAGATTAGGATACAACAAAACCTTTCAAATTGAAAATATTTTAGAACATATCGTAAATGAGTCGGCAAAGAAAGAAGAATCAAAGAGCGGGGATAGGATAGGTAAAAATATGGGGGGTGGGGGGAAGGTTGATCTATCTACCCCTAACTGTTAACATTTTGTGAAAATATAAATAGTGGCAGATTTCAAACAGCTTGTCTGGAGTTAAGTGCATGCTATAAATACTGTGACGTGTGAATGTTTTTAGTTTTGTGAGTTTAGTGTGTAGTGTGTTCTAGTGTTAATTAAGATAGTTATCTTGAAGGTTAGTCTGATTTACTGATCCTGATAACTATGGATGCTAACTTTTGCTTTTTTAAGCTAATCTTATGAATTCCAGTAAACGAAAAAAAAACTATGTCTACCCACATTTTTAGTAGGAAGAACCATTTATAAAATACAAACATATTTTTTTGTGATATGAATTATAATATTTTACTCTATTATTAGTGTTGATTTAAGGTATTTATAATATATATCAAATGTGAATGCAGCATATCACACGATTTTACGCATGAATACTTGCGTGAAAACATTTTCAAGTTACTTTTGTAACTGGTAAATAATTGTCTTACAATGTGAATCTGACTGTAGGCATGGTTTTCGGAATAGCTGGGCTACTAAACAAGGCACAAACTGTAACTCCCCCTCCTCCCTGCCATCGGTCACCCTTTTCAATACCTCTTGTGTCTCATAGATATTAAATTCAGGGGCTACAATAAATTTGGTCAGGTTTGAAATGTCTTATTTGAATAGTGAACAGTTTTGGACCATACGGGAAGGGGTAATTCAACTTTTTATCCAAGCAATAATTATTAAATTTCTAACTTTATTATAGAAAGGAGAAATAATCATGTTTAGAACTATCCAAGTTGGGTCAATGTTGGAGAAACCTTATTTATGTAAAGGAGGGGGAGAATGTTGGTGTTCCTTGTTTAGACAAAAAAAGGGTTTTGAAGGGCTTGTCCCCCTTCATCCAAATCTAAAAATTTCCAGAGGCTCTTCCCCCGGCAAAGTTTGTTAATTGGATGCCGTTATAGGAGAGGTCTCCACCTCTAATATTTTTGTTTAATGGACTTATCTAGAATATATTTGGAATGGTATTATCTCAAATATCTTTAAATGAATATTCACCTAGAATATATTTAGAACGGTTCTAGCCTAATATATTTTTTAATTTAATGTTTTTATAAACTATTTGAAGTTTTTAAAATATATTATGTTCAAAAATACAAGAAAGATGGGAAACAAATCTAGAAAAAAGAGGGTGGGGGATAAATTCACTCCAGGGGAAAAAAACTATTTTAATAGGGCAGGGCCCACCCACCACTTATACCTTTGCCAACACTTGTGCCATTATTTAAGAAGTGTTCAATATACATTTTCAAATTTTGAGGGAGAAGGGGCTATATAAGTTTCTAAATGTTAAACAAATGGATAGTACTTAAAGTATTTAATCCCTGCCATTAAACTCCAGATAACTCCTAGAGTCATTTAATATTTTAAAATTTTCTCTGCCTATGGCAGTTGATAGGTTGTGCCCCCCGAATTCGAACCACCTTGAAACTTTGCCCTGGCTGCGGCCTTGCCTTTTGGGTACGGGAGGAAAATAAAATAAATTAATTATACAAGTTAAGTTTGCTACTTTTAAGGGTAATCGAAGTGTAAATTACATAAAGTCAGTGATTTATTCATATCAATCACATAATAATACACACATTCTTTTTATCCCTCATATATTTCCTACCTACTCCACAATTTGGTTTACAAATACATTTAGATTTTGGTTATCTAACTGCACAGATGATTTATTTAAATATCCTTAGTGGGGATAAAAATCTCATTTTTAAAATTTTTAATATGACTTTAATATGAGTTTTAATATTATTTTGATATGATATGGATAATGCTATTTTGTTTTAATCCATTTTTAAATTAGTCAGTAAGTTTTGGAAACTTTTCAAACAATTTTAGTTAATCTCAACACAGTTTTTACTATTTTGCCTCAAAGTAGCACATTTGAAACTATTTCACTGGGTTAAGAAACATCTTAGACCATAAAAAAAATATCACTAATTACACCACAACTAATTTTGCAATTTATTAAATAATTTACAGGTCATTTTTAAAATAAAATCAATCGCAGTTTTAGTTCGCAGCATACAAAAAAATAAAACTTTTTTTTTTACTTTAAAAAAGTAGAAATAAATTTATTTTTAGTATCCTATACATCTAAGTTTAATATTGCTCTCGCATCATTATGCAATTTTAAGAAAATATATTTAATTTAACTCTTTTCGCTGGTTTTGTCTCAATGGCTTTGTCATTTAGCCTAATCGTATCCCAAAATACTCCCAATCTAAATCCTATTTGAATCCAACTTTTATTTGTGTCCTTGTCATGTAAACGAATAATTTTCCTTCACGTCATAAACTTTTGCTTATGACCTTAGAGGAAAAACTTTCAAAATTTATTTATATTAGAATGTTTGTAAAATAAAACGTGTAAATAATTAAATGTATGTTAAGTGTTTACATTATAATGTATTTAACATTCAAGAACTTTGAAATAAATCATTAAAAATAGTTTACATGAGTTACACCAAACATGCTGATATACAATGGGAAATATTAAATTTAACACTCTAGTAGTACTATGGTAAATCCAAGTAGACTCCACTAAGAAAGGACTTAAGACAAACATAAACACATGGCAAAGTACACATTTTGGTAAGTACTAATTTATTGGATTTATTCGCATTATATTCCAAAGCGATCAAATATATACATCTAAATATAATCTTACATAGACTGTATTTTTTTAAATATATTTTTAATTTATTTGAACTGGTTTTCAAATACACTTTAAAATTGGAAAAATACATGGTTGCCTCATACGGTAACTGAGATTAAAATTCTTGATTTGAGTTCAGCTTGGCTGTAAACTAATTAAAATCAAAATATTCATAAATATTTAAATTAAATAATTTTTTTAAAGATTTATTAACACAGTACAGTCCAAAGGAAAGGGTGCTATTTAAATTTTCAAATCAATATATCAGCGTAATTTTTACCACTTTCAAAACCATACTTTCTAGAAATTTCTCTAAAGACATATACTTTAAGCCACCATTTTGCCCAAATTTTCTTTCTACTACGAATAATTACTATCACTTGCACAACTAGTACCACGGTACATTCACGACTCCTTTTGTAACTAGCCCCCACACTGAAATATCACACCTTACTGGATGTTACAGAAGTCCCACAGTGGGGTGTATAGTTATCCAAAGACCAAGTGTAGGGCATTATATGCGCGACTGAAAAGTACTTATTCGAAACTTTAACAAATTCGGATTTTTATTACGTGTTGTTTGTTGTATAAAAGTTGAAATTATTCGTACAATTCAGGTTTTTGTTTTAAAATAATGATTCATTGTTTAATCTTGATGAGAAGCTGTTCACAAATTTTTAGCAAGGCAGGATTTTTATTACATGTTGGCTGCTGTAGAAAAGTTGGAATTAGTACACTCCAGGTTTTTGTTTTAAACTAATAACCCTTAAGTTTACTAATCTTGAAAAGAAACCACTTGGAATTGTAACAATTCTGACACTTCTAAAATAACCAACCAGCAATAAAAATCCTAAATATCACCAACTGGAATAATACCTACCTAATCCTGAAAATTAATTATATATTTCTACCAATAAATGGAGACACTGGCTTACATAACCTAACCTAATATTGCCTTTGGAAGGCATATGCTGGACTTGTATTATGATAAAAGATTTCCATCTAAAAACTATGGACTGTACCATACCTAGCCTTACCTTACCTATATCCTAACCTAAAATTTGAAAAAAAAAAATCGGTTATGATCAAAGATGGTAAATTTACCTACTTTTAGAATGCCACCTTGAGCAATATTGTGTCAACTTCAATGTACTATCAGCGTACACTAATAACATGAAATTGCTAAATGAGATTGTTAAGATCTCAACCTAGAGCTCTGCTCAAGGAGATTGGATATTATAAATTTTGTAGACCCTATACCTACATTAACTTGTAACATATATAATAAATATTAAATAAAACAGTAAAATTGTTTTAAAAAAACACGCACCATTGTCCCTAGACCACTGAGCTCTATGTATATATAATAGAAGCAAAAACACACAATTTAGGAAAGGTATTTTATTTAAAATTTGACTCGTACATTTAATATAGAGGTTATTTAAAGCTTAATTTGTGTTAATGAGATGGAAAGGTTAACGCTGAGAAAATCCATTAAAAATAGTGCCAAGGGACAATTTGGGAAAACCACCGTTAAATTCACATGTTGGTAACCATTTCTAATTTACACTATTGTGATTTGAACCCAGATCAATTACGATCAAATGCAATTTGAGACATGCGTTTTAGTTTGCTCGCTGACCACTGCGCTTGATATTATATTAGGCAGAAGGATAGCCAGAGGGAAGTAAGGATCTACAAAATGCTTTCCCATTACATTAGTCTTTTTTCCGAATGTCAGAAAAGCGTTCAATTAATCACAAAACAAATGTTCTAGATAGTAACGAGAACTCTGAAAATGGTTCGATTTAAATTATTATCGTATATATTTTTATGGACTGCCGTTAGTTCTGGAAAGGGTTTAGGAAGTCCGAAGACATTTGAAAAACTTTCTTCATTCTTCGGTAAGAGCTTTTATGACAAATGAGAGTTGCCTGAAACTATTTTTTTTCTTCCTCCAGCCATTTTAAACTGTCATTTTGATGTATTCGTATCACCTATCTTTCCACAGACGAAAGAGAGGTATCGATATAATATATCGTCAATATTTTTTTAGGGCAAAATAGAACAAAGTTAAAAATGACATTTATTCCTCCAACTCCTGATCTATTGATCCCCGGATTTGGTTGGCTTCTTAGATTATATGGAGTATGTATTGATGTTGTATTATGTTATTATGTTATTACTTTGTTATGTTCAAATACAAGACTCACCAGAATGTATCTTGTTCATACATTTAATTTTCCTCTAGGTCATCGTTCATTGTCCAGGGACTCACAATTTTTTTGGAACAATTTGGAAACATTGACACTAAAAAATAATATGAGTATTAAAGATGCTCTAATGAAAACGCTATATTTTTATTTAGAATACAATACTATAAAAAACTGGTCTCCATCCACCGGTTTACAAAATATTTCAAAATACAAAAATATATTATAATAATTTAGAACATTATTCACAAATTTAATGATAAAATATTTTAATCAGTCTTTGTGGACAGATTGTGTAAACCCAATAGTCATATTATTATGATTTATATGAATACAACATTGAATTAACTAGGAGTTATTTTAGTATTTATATTCTTCCAGTATTAGCATATTTATCACTAAAAATACATCATTTAAAAAGCTACATCTATTGGCACGTAGAACTTCTAAAATATATGTAACATACAAAGTAGATTCACATTTTATGAAGCTCACTCTTGCACCCACTCTACAGGTTAGAATTATGCCCTCCCTTAAGACTGAACTCGCTAATACGACAGCGTTATTAGCTACGACCGTGCCTAACGCATTTGTAGTACAGTGTACTTATACAATTAAAAAAAAAAGTCCTTTCAGAATAGTTCCTTTACACAAATACAGCCAAATTTTTACATTTTTAGAAACCAATGTTCCAAAAACATTTCTTGGCCAAAAAGGGGCAAATTGGAGCAAATTGGTCATTTTTGCAAATCTTGCTTGAAATTGAAAGCTTATAAAAAACCTTTATTTACCTTTTTTATTTCACGCTACAAAAAAGATTGATCAATATAGAGCTATTTCCAGAATATATTTTTTTATCTCTCTTCACAGGGCCAAATTTTTGCAAGTTTTTTTAAAAAATTTTCTCAAAAACTAAGGGATTTACTTAAATAGCAACTTTTATTAATGTTCAATCTTTTAAAATTTCCTGTTATTTGGTTGTTTTAATTTCCTCGTAAAGTTAAAATTAAGTAACGTATGGCCCGAATAAATAAAATAAAACAGTTTGGTGTAATATATTAAATATTAAATANAAAAAAAAAAAAAAAGAACAGAATTTTTTTTGGGGATTTTTAATAGATCAATATATTAATCCATTTAGCTGTGAATAAAAACAGGAACTAATAAATAAAACACAATTATTTACAAGTCATTTTTCTTTTATAATTTGTTAATACTATTTTTTTTTAGTTGAATAAATTCCTAATTTTTTCTTTAAGTTTCTCAGATTTAGGAATTTCTTATAAAATGAAACTTGATTAGTTAATTTATTACTATTATAGCCTTTCCTGTAACCATATGAATCATTGCTACAAAAAACATATAGTTGTTGTAATTTTTGACAAATACTTAAAATAATTGTTCTATTCTTATTTCAAAACTAACCATATGATTTGAAAGGATAATGTATAAAGTTAGCGATGACACAGTGTGAAAATTTTGAATACTTCCAAATGATAATAATTCGATATTGAAAAAGGCCTCTTTCTAAAAAAAAATCGCCTTAAAACAATAATCTGTCAGTTATTTGTAAATATCTTGTAAAATGGGTATTTTATCAAACAATGTCAGGAATCATTTTTGAAAGCTTATACCAACCAACCTTCATTTTTAATAATTCTTATACTATGATTGTATATCAAATAAGAAGTTGAAAAATTTAGAAAAAATCCCTATCTTTATCACACACACAAAAAAAAATTGAGTCATATTTTATCCAAATAAAACCGATTAATTAAATTAATTTAAAAAAATAATTAACTAAATCATCTTAAAGATGGAGGATTAAACTTTAAAATGCTTGTTTAAAATAATTTTTTATCTTATTATTTACCAAAATCTATATAAAATATCATCGTCCCTCTAAAGGACCACCACTGCTGCAGCGGATGATAGTAGGACCATTTGCCCTTTTATTGTAAAAAATAAATAAAAAAATTGTGAATTCTCGATGATATTTCATGTATTTTTCTTTTATTTCCTGTATTAAAAAACCTTTAATCTTTTTTCTTGTAAAATATGAAAAATGTATGTGCTAAAGAACTGAGACTTAATAACATAATCAATATTTTGTAACTTCAAAACAATATGCCTCAGAAAATGTTGATAGCGAGATTAAAGAAAATATAAATAATCAAAATTCTAATAAATTTTTGATGATTTGTTAAAATTAAGCTTGGTTATTGTGCGCTAAAGGAGTGGACATAATGTTACGTAAAAATGGCTTTGTAAAATCAAGCTAGCCTATCTCGTACAACTTATATAGCATATGAAAAAATAAAATAAAGATAGAAAATTTAATATCCATACAATCTCTTTATTGCCTAGAGCCCCTTCGTTTTTGAGGAAAATGCAAAAAACCTGCATATAATTTGGCCCTGTGAAGAGACATAAAAACAATTCTTAAAAATACTATATCTCAGTCAATTTATATTGTAGAGCAAGAGTTAAACTTATAATCTTTCAAAAATTATTTTCTACATTATTTTAATAAAACCCTTATTTTAAAGATATTAGAAAAAAAAAGACCATTTGGCCCCATTCTCCACCCAATCTGACCTTTTTTAGCATCGACATGATTTTGTAAGCTCATTAGTTTCTGAAAAAGTAGCAATTTTAAGGATTTTTTTTCATGCTAATTATTGATCTACTCATTCTACTGTTAGACTGGTGACTCTGATTTTACGTGTCAGCGCAGGCGACTGAAGACAGTATCCATGTAGTCTGCACCCCAAGCAAGAACAGCTATTTATCAACACACTAAACTATTTCGACTATTTTCTTCAATCTCTTAATTTTTTTTAAACGGAAGCTTGGGGTTCAAATAACAGTAGGTTGTATTAAGGGTGGTTTTTACCACATTATTTAACATTCTCCCTCAGTGGAATTTAGGTTACGTTTCCTCTTAATTCTACTTTCCTAATCCCTATTTCATTAGTGTGGATATGAAGTTGACGCGAACGCACAGTAAAACGCGGTACACAATAAACAAACAAAATAGTAACTATAGGACGAGAACGTGTAAAGCTTGTAAGTCATGATGAACTTTTACTAGCAAAGTACACCAAAGGCATTAAGCTTTGGTCAGTTTGGTCATGAAAAAGTATATATATTTGTTTAAAGCATGTTTAAATATTCAGGGTCGAGGAAATTTTAAATATTTAAGCTAAGTTGATGTCTACTTTACATTTTTTATACTTGTTTAAAACATGTTTAAATATTCAGGGTTGAGGAAATTTTAAATTTTTTAACTAAGTTAATGTATGCTTTACATTTATCAGATATCTGGGTAAATGAGCTATCAGTTACTTTAGAATACATAGATAGGAGAAATCTATCTCTACGATTTTTTTTAGTTCAGGGTCAGTTACTTAATGTAAAATTCTAATTTATTGAAATAATATGATTTTGGTCAGTATAAAGTGCCCTAATTCACATATCCTCATTTTTATCATTAAGAAACTTTTGAATATTTTGACCAGAGACCATTGACTTAAAACGAAATTACAGCCTTAGTGCTACTTCGAATATAAATGGCCATTGGTACATGGTATCTGGGTGGGTACATAGTCCCAAATTTAAGACTTTTATATTTTGTACCTGACATATTATTAAAGCAATAATTCACAAGTATGGAAGGTAATTAATACACATTGCATTTACATTTTATTAATAAAAAGCTGAAATAATTTACACAGTATTTGGCTATTGGTCTTTTAAACAAATCATGTGTACACTTAGTCTACCCTTACCTTGACGGACTTAACCATGGCCCCATCTTATAAGCTGAGCCATAGCGAAACCATTTAAGGTAAACTTGCTAGCTTTCAGGGTGGACGAAGGGTTTATACCGAAATATTATACCACAATATTTAAATATATTTTTTTGCTTAGGATCAGTATTTTAAAATCACAAATAGTTTCATTGGATTTTCATTTGAATTAATCTTTACTTATTTTTACGTCGATTAAATATCAAGTCCATCTGGTCTGGTTTGCCAGTAACGAGGTTGGGGGGGATAATCCCAGTTGGGTGTACTGGGAGTGGTATATAATTAGTGAGTTCTGATTTTCCTCCATGAAAATGGGGTTACGTTTCCTTTAAATTCTACCTTACCATTCTCTACCCCATGGGAGAGGTAGTAAGATGCAAAGAAAAGAATATTTAATCTTTGTGTTTGATTTTAATATACTACAATAATAGTTGTATTTATATTAAATGCTCAATTAATAGTAAAAATAGCATGTAACCCGTACGGATAGTAGGACGCAGTGGTAATAAAAAAACTAAAAATATTCTTGACAATTACTTACTCATAAGATTTTAATATTTATTTATAGTTTTAGTTTCAAGAGTACATATTTATTCAAGTTAATTAACTAAATTAATAAAAATTACTCATAAGATTTTAATATTTATTTATAGTTTTAGTTTCAAGGATACATATTTATTTAAGTTAACTAACTAAATTAATAAACTTAATTTGTTTTAAAGCCACGTCTTGTTAAATGTTTATATTATACGTATATGTACTAATTATAATTACATTAAAGAGTTAGGGATGAATAAGGTTGAATTTGGAGGTAGTGTATACACATTAGCGTGGAGGAAGTGTGGAAAACAATTTTGGAACAAACACCCTTAGTACACCTAACCGAGACTCGAATCCAGAACTCCCTGTCATCGGCAGTCTAGTCTATTGCGAGAGTGACGCCCTAGACCATACGGACACTGAATAAGATCTTAATAGTTATTAGAATTAATCAAACTTGAGAAACTAAATACAAATAGTGGACTAAAACAATGCTTTGGAATATATAGTTCTATTTATATAGACACACACATTTGTTAGTATGAGTGAATGTAGCGAAGAACAGGGTAATCGATAAATTAAACTCACAAATACACTACCCCATCTAGCCATTTAGGTCCTTTATTTCCTCCTGTAAACCATGATGGTAGCGGAAACAATTCCCTCGTACAAGAGGTCTTCCTATAAGAAACGAGGATTAGCATTTCTAATCACAAAGCTGATAGTCTTTTGTCAATTGAGTCAGGAGCATTACGAATCGTTTCACCCATTCTTATTCAGAGACTGATTAAACTAAAGTGTTACATTTAGCGAGAGCGATCTGGGTAGTAAAAAATGTAAACCAACATTTCACCCTTATGCATAAGATCTCTGAAATAGTTTAGTGTGTTTAATAGCTTAGAGTATACGTATAGTCTCGTTATCATTACATTTGTTTAATACAGTTGTATATATATTTAGATATATATAGTGTATAAATTACATATATATTTTTAAAATATCAATTTGTTTGGTGATAGAAAATTGATTCCACAGTAGTAGTAGTAGCTATTGGCGAACATTTTAAATAATACCTACATTCAGTCAATACACTTTGTTTGGAGTAAGTTCTGAAAGTGCTGCTGTCCATCGTTTTCATAGCATAGTCGCTTCAATTTATTGGAAAATATTTTATGCCGTAATGTTTCAGCCGTACTATACCGCATGTAACATTTAATCGTTGTTTTAAATTCTGATATAGTGTTGGATATTTTTGGGAAACCTCTATCTTTGATGCTTCTCATAAATAGGTTCAACACAACTCAGAAATCACGAGATATTAACTGAAACAAAATCAGCTATAAATAATATGAAACATTTTAACTAATAACTTCGGCGTAGTGACTTTTAGATCAACCTGTATTTTCGCTGATGTTCTCATTCGTAGCGAGGGGTGGTTTCTCTAAATAACTGGAATCGATAGCCTTTCGGCCTTCAGGTTTATGTCCCAAATATCATCCGTAGCCTATTACAAATCACCTGAACAATATTAATAGTTACTGATAGAAGTATAGAATTCTTTTTAACCTCTATCTGTGACAAGGCTATGAATATTTATGACAAGAGTTTGTTACATAATAGTAAAATATATTATAATAAAAACCTCGTCGTATAACATTACACACAACCCTGATAGATTATACTGTGAGTATATCTTGTAGGGTGCACTATAGTTAAACCCATGATAAAGGTGCTTTCAAACTTAAAGGTAAACGAAGTGTACATACGTTGACACTGATACATGGAAAGAATACATTTCTAGGTTCCACTATGGTGCGGTTTATATGATATGGCCATAGTGTAATCACTCAAGGTAGAAATTCTAGTTTTCAAGTTAAACGAAGCTTACATCTGTATACCCTGATAGGTCACGATCTGACCTTACTTGATTCCACTATGCCTAATAGCCTATAAGTTACACCATAGTGAAACCAAGTAAGGTAATCTGTCGCTTTTTGAGGGTAAGTAGAATGTTCAATTCAATTGAAGGTATTGTTTTTATTCGTAATTGGCTTCGTTTCTTATTATTGTAAATGTTAGGTCTTGCCCGCTTCTCGGGGACTAGGATAATATCAATGCCTAGGTTCAGTCGTGTTTCTATGGTCAATAGCAGAACTATTTGATATTAACCCCTAATTTACGAAGGACTATTTTAGGAGCCTAGTATGATATTCGATACCAGAGTAGAATATATATTGGTTAGTTTCAGGTATGTTATTTTACTTGTTAGGGTTTCCCGCTTCACGGGTATCTCTCATCCCAGGTCAGGTTAGGTTGAGATATACCATCAAGCGCAGAGTTAAGAGAGGCCTGGTATCAAAGCTAATATTTTTGAGTAATTGCTACAAAACTATGATAGTCATCAACTTTTCGGATTTATATTTACAGTTATTGACTTATGAAGGCTGAGGCCGTAGTATTTAAATTGTCCTATAAGTCTTTATTATTGAATTGCGAGTTGTTGCTGAGACTCTATATAGTCAATGTTGTTTAGTTTTGATATTATAATAAATTGGCTTTATAGCCTCTGGTCATTGTTAAGGGTGTTACATGGGAGAGCACTGAAAGCGTTGCAGCTGTTTCGAAATTCTGGATTATTTACTAATTGGTTTGATATTTCTTAAAATGGTTTTCAACCAAATTTAGGCTTAAGTTTTGACCAGTTAAAGAGTTTAAACTTTAAATTTAAAGTTTAAAAAAATGTCTGGTAGCTTATATAAAACCTTAAAAAAACAATTCCGCATTTGCTTCCAATTTTCTGTTGTGACCCTATCAAAATATGATTGTATTTGATAGAGGATGACTAGTTCTAGGTCTCTATCGTTTTACTTTAATCTCAGAGGTACAAATATTGGCGTAAAGCGTAGCTGAATTTTTAAAAAAAATCTAAACTTTATATTTAGACCTGTTGATAGCTTTCACCTACAGTTTGGTGAAAACCATATCTAAAAATATAAAGCCACTTCTTCAAAAATGCGGGATTTCCAAACGCATAAAACGCCTCCCCCATGTAACAGCCTTAATATATATATTTTTTCTTTACATATTTTTTACGTTTACTACCTTGTTCCTATATATTAATAGAGTGACATTCCTGGTTCACCCTTTAATTAAGTTACATGATCATGAAACTTGGTACACTATTTTTGGTATGTAAAATGAAGCTTCCCTGCTGATCTATGTCTTAGTATTATTTCTGCGCCTTGCTCGTTAATATAGCTTGTAGGTTAGTCAGTTTAGGGTAACTGGAGAGCATGATGGTGCATTAGTTTGAATTCCGCTCAGAGAATGTAATTAGGCTGTAATGTGCAATTAGGAAAATAGTACAGTCGGGAATAAGTTGTTGACATCTCACCTAGTTTCAAGGAATGTAAAACTCAGAATATAAAGAGAGAGGGTGTAATAAGAGGAACTGATTAGATCTAGCTCAAGATAGGGAGAGGTGCTGTATTTTGTAAGTGCGGCAATGAACTTTATAATTTCTAATGCCATAGAGTAAGTAAGCAAGGAGCCTGCACTCAAAACGGTTAATTTACACACATTGAGATGCATTCACTTTATTATAGTGGGCTTCAATAAAAGCTAACAAAAGTAATAGTAATGTGTTCTATTTACATGTCGTTATAATTAAAGCTAGTTGAGTTTACCAAATTCTTTCCTCCACGTCTTACTACCTGTTCGGGCTATTGAGCTATACACGTTTAATTACACTAATTGAATAAGGATAAGGAATATAATATTTAGAGGACATGTATCCACATATGTAGATAGATAGATAGATAGATAGATAGAGAGAGAGAGAGAGAGTTTGTAAGAAACACTCTATTAGAACTCACCCTCAGTACGACCCACCATGATTCCAACCCTTACATGCTTGTCACTGGCAAACCAGACTAGATCTGCTTGGCATTTATTCCGCGTGATGACCGGCATAGGTATGGTTAATATTATTGATTTATTAAGTCACTTTTAATTTTTAATATGATTCAGTTTAATTCTATAAATCCTCCTACTTCAATACAGAGGACATACGGGCTAAATATGGAATAGGTACTGAGATGTTCACTTATGTAATGTTTTCAATATCACTTAAATTCCTGATCAGACTCGGAGATATACATTACTGAAATGCTTACTTAGCTAATGTTTTCAATGTTCCTGATCAGACTCGTCGATATATTTATTGAAATGTTTACTTAGGTAATGTCTTCAATGTAATTTAAATTCCTGGTCTGACTCGGCGATATAATTACTGAAATGTTTACGTAGGTAATGTTTTCAATGTGACTTAGATTCCTGATCACACTCGACGTTATAAATTATTGTTCTCAGAGAAAGGGGACATAGACATTCAATCATTCATGGCTTGTGTGAGAAGTCTATTGGTTATTGTAAAATAAACTAAAATTTATGTGACTACACTACAATTGATGAAAAACTTGGAGCTTTTCTTGGAGTATTTTTGTTTCACCACTGTATCAATAATAATATTGCCTACTACTGACTTAATATATTTGTATGAGAGTATTATAAAATACATTATGTAGATCAAATAGAAATGTTTGTTTGGCAACAACCTCATGCCTCTTATCTTCTTTATTTTTTACAACGTCTCACAACCCATTCGTGCTAAGTGCATAATGTTTCATTTAGAGTGAATAACTTCCATGAAGGAAGCTGTAAATAAGTTAATTCAACCAATATAAGGTACTGGATGGAACGTTATCAATGAATTGGTTTTGTGATCGTGGTTGGAAGTCTTAGAAAAAACAAGGGGGAAATTCCTATAGAGTGCCCCCATAAAAAAAACCGAGAATAACCTTTTATACGGTTTGGTTTTGGCTAAAATAATATTTATCTTGCTCAATAATGCCCAAATAAATTATAGGTAGCTCCCACCATAAAGATTGATTAAACCATTTACTTTAAAACTGGGGATGCAAAGTAGTTTGAAATGATAACGTTCTATAATTCAACTAAGTATAGAATGTATATTGTTGATGGAAAGTATTGATCATATTCATTATCAAGAAAACATAATCGGTGGCTGCTTATAATATTCTTTGCCTTACTGAACGCTACTAGTACCAATGCTCAAATAACAGAGATTTAAAAAACAACTAATGCTAGCAAGGCTTTATAAATATTTGGCTATGGATTTAGTCCAGGATTAAATGAATCTCAAAGCAACATTTACAAACTTACTCATATCGATTGTGATAGTTATGAGAAAGTTCATTAGGAAGACTAAAGAAGATACTTTAGATCCTTTTCAAAAGAATAATAAAACTCGCAATGCAACTTAATTTTGAAAAAGATTCAAATAAGTAATATGAAAGTATTATTACTATATCAACACTCGCAACAAAACTCAAACAAATTTAAAATAAATAACTTTAATTTTATATCTCTAAATTTAGATATAGAACTAACAAAAAATATCTCTAAGCCAAGTCAATTTTTAATATTGTTTGCTTAAAAAATATAAGTGGTCGTTATTCGTAATATAACATTGTTTTCAAATAATTTCAGCTTATAAAATAATGATAATATTTGATGTATTTTTCTCCAATTTTTTCCAACGCCACAACTGATGCTAATCAATAGGGTTCCTCTCCTACCAGTTTAACCATTAACGTAATATAATTAATTTTAAGTTTAACCATTAACGTATTATAATTAAATTTAATAGTGCTTCTTTTCCCTCAACTTAATTCATGTGGTGAATAATGTAAGACAATATAATATTGCTTATGTATGAAATAACATACGGAAACTCTTTTATACATAATTTACATTTTATTTCTGTGTCACTTTGTAAATTATGTTATAAACATTCTTAATAGATACAATACATTAGGTAGATTAACAAGTTGGCCATTTTAACATTTATTTTTAAAAGTGTGTACATCATATATGGTTATAGTAAAATAGCAACCACAAATGGCTTTTGTTTCAAAGATATTAAAAATCAATCCCATTAATCTAGATAAAATAATATGCATTAAATACGCCCTAATTACTCTTGGCTGTGCATTAGAAACGTATACTAAATAAATAAGACAGTCCTATCATACAATGGCTGAGCAAAAATCATGTGGATTTTCATACAAAATTACAATAATAGATATACTAAAACTATTATTCTCTCATAACATAGACACATATGCATGATCCACAATACTTTCCCTACATTCGAAATCAAACCAGACGATCGATGAACCTATGTGTTATTTAATTACAATACAATGAAGCCCTAGACAGTGACTACAGGCTTCTGGTAGCAACCCTGACATGAATTAAAGAGAGGAAAAAATAGCAAAACGTCAGAACAGAAGGTTAAAAGTATGGTAGTTGAAAGAGAAAGATCTTAGAACAGTGTCTCAGAGAATAATTTAGAGCAGCCTTTCAAGGGATGAAACTAAAACAGGGGAAGAAGAATGGGGGAAAATTCCGGATGGAATTGGTGTAAGCAGAGGAGGTGTGTGGAAGGACAAGTGGGAAGAGAATATGGAGTGAAACAAGATGGCGGAGTGATAGAACAAAAAATCAGTAACTGATAAGAACAGAGCCTTTAGGGAGTTGTTCAGAGAGACGACAATGGAGGCGAAGGAAGAATATAAAGCAAAAAGAAGGAAGCAAGTAGGATATTGGAGGAGGAGAATAGAAGTTGGATTGTTATTTGGTGAAAATGATGGAGGACAGTGTTGGAGTAAGAAAATGTTGAATGGAATAGTCAGGAGTAATAGAAGAAATAGAGAGAAACATATTGAAATGGTAGACAAGAATGGGAATGTGGTGGTGGAAAAGGACGACTTAAGGAAATTTTGGAAAGCACAATTTGAAAACCTGCTAAATGCTAACGCAACCACGAAGGATGAGGGAGAGGATGAATTGACCACTAGCCATGAAAGTATAAAGCACATAACCTGGAGATATTTGGAAGTATCAATGAAAAGTATACAGGCTAGAAAGGAAACGGGAGGTAATAAAGTAAGTGTGAAAATGCTGAGAGCAGCAAGAGAGGGATAACTACAGTTGCTGGATAGAGTTATACGAACAATATGGAACGAAGGGAAGGTCCCAGAAGACTGGAAGAGGGAAATAATAGTACCCATTTTCAAGTTAGGAGACAGGAAGAAGTGTGGGAACTACAGGGGAGTCCCCTTGATAAGCCACTGTGCAAAGTTGTATGACCAAATATTTCGGATAAATAATTAGAGGAATAGTAGGAGCGGGATTGAGAGAGGAGCAATAAGGCTTTAGATCAGGAAGGTTGACAGTGTATCTTATTTTTGCTGTAAGACAACTGCAAGAGCAACATTACGATTCCAGAAAAGACCTGCTTATTGACTTTCTGGATATTGAAGAAGTGTATGGAAAGCGCTGGAGATTCAAGGAATGCAAGATGAAACAGTAAAATAGAGTGAGGTACAAGTACAAGGGTAGTGTGAGCTGTATGAAAGGAGAATTCATATTGGTTTGAATTAAAGAATCGTCTTAAGCCCTCACACTACTACTGTTAATTGTGATGATGCACGAAATAATGAAGGAAGATGTAGAAAGACTAGGGGATGAAAAGATGAAAACAGTGGTTTTTGCAGACTACTTGATTGTGTAGGGTAGCTAGGAGAAAGAGGTACAGGAGCAGCTGGAGATTTGGAAAATATTGGTAGAGCGGTATGGAACGAGGTTTAATGTAAGAGAGTGTGAGGTGTTTATTACGACAGGAAATAAAGAAAGGTATAGAACTGGCGGGACAATGAGAAGGGATCAATTGACTATAGTAAAAAATGTCAAGTGTCTGAGGAGTATTGTATAGGAGAGTGGAAGCAAAAGGAGGTAAATAAGTGAGAGTGGAAGGCAAGTGGAGGCATTTTTTAAAAGTGTGAAATCCTTATGTGTTGCAGAAATATGCCAGGCAAGTGCAAGGGAGTGATCTATGATACATACTTACCCGCCTCGGTGGCGTAGTTAGCTAACGCGGTAGTTTCATGTTGAGCTATACTGCCGAGAATGGGGAGATCGATATTTAAATCTCACTTGGGTAAACTGGGGGTGGTTTCCCTAAATGGTTTTTCACTCGCCCTAGACGCCAATGCGGGTTCACTTCCTCTACTTTAAACCTTCCCTTTTCCTAAGCCATTAGCGTAATTAGAACTTAAGTGTATGACCCGAACGGGTAGTAAGGCGTGGTGCTAAGTATTATTATAATATTATTCCAATGCCTGTTTCCTACTGATATTGACGTAAGCTGCAGAAACGTAAGTAATGAAGAAATAGGATTAAAGCAAAATGTAGGTGAGTGAAATGAGATTTCTGAGGGGCAGGATCAGTGTGACAAAATTTGACAGGATTAGAAATGAAATAATAAGGGGAATAGTAACGGAGGAGCCAGTCCAGGACACAATAGAGGAGGCACAACTAAGTCGGTATGGCCATGTGATAAGAATGGAGAGGGAAAGGATACCCAGGAGGATGTTGGATATGGAGATTGGGGCTAAGAGGCAAAGAGGAAGACCAAGGGACAGATGGATGAAGGTAGTAAAGAGGAGTGTGGAGGAGAGATGAGAGGACTAGGTCAAGGTGGTGGGATGAAATAAGGAGGTGAAGATGAATATGTTCCAAACAGACCCAATCTGTTGCTGGAAGCTGTTCATGGTGATTAATTAATTACTGTACAGTCTCATTAAATCGTGACCAGCACATATCCACATTAATCAGAGTAACATTGATAACTTAGAAGGAAATAATACGGAACACTTAATAATATTTTAAAACTTCCTTGATGTGAATTTTCCATTGAAATGTAAATTCAAGAAGAAGTGATTATCATTGCAAAATTTAGTGCTAATCTAACGCGTACAAGTGAAAAAACAGAACATTTTTTTGGTTTCTAATTGCAACTATACGTACACTCCGCTTATTCTGAAACGTAGCAAGCTTACCCTTACGGGCTTAATTTAAGTAGGGTGCAGTTTATAAGATAAGTACATACGGCAGTTGATCAAGGTAGACTGTCTCCTTTTAGGGTAAATGGAGTGTACATATGCGTATATTTTCTAGACCAATTGTGTATATATGTAGTTTAATTTAAAAAATAAAGTAATTAAAATTTAAAACATGCAAGCTTCTTCACTTTTCGAGGTTATATCCTGTAGCTAGAGTTTATAATTTGATTCAGTTCAAGTCAACTCGAAAGATCGAGATTTTATTTAGCTAATTTTTAACAAAACTAACAATGTTAAAAAGTTTTTATTTTTATTTTTTCGCCTTTGTCTGATTTTACATGGCAAATATTACTAAAGTAATTATCACCATTTTGAATTAAATTGGGTTTCAGTCATCTTTATCGAATTTATGTGATATCCAACTAGATTCGTTGTAGCCTATTGTTGATAGGCACGTATTGCTTCAAGTTCAAGTAGTTTATTACCTAAATATATTGTAGTACTTAGGCTTATGAGTATAATAATATTGCAAGTTTTATTTTAGATGTAGATTATATAGAATATATTTAAACAACTTTGGGGATATAAAGTTGAAGAGAAATTAAGCTGTGGATACGTGAACAAAAAAGATATTATACCACTGCTGTAAATAATACAATCCATACAGCAGTGAGTAGATTCCCTATGCGCATTTCAGAGAAACCAATATAAAAGAAAACCCTATTGTATAAGTTATTATTTTACCTTCTTTTGGAATTCAAGATATGTTTCTTAAGTTTAGTTGATATTAATTTGAAACCTGATATGACACATCCTGTACTGTCAGTAAATACTTCCTGTAGTATGATATCTGAGCTGTGCATTGTGTAACCAACAAACCTTATCTCGAGTGGAGACCATATGGAGGAAGCACTCCTCACACTACCACAGCAGTATGTTCCATACTAATAGCTGGCACTATTATAGGCTACACATTTCACTCTCTTCAAATGAACTCTTCAAGGGAGAAGAGAGCTATCTGTGTTTTCACTGAAATATAATAATTTTATTAATATTTTAAAATATATTTATAACCCATGAAGTAAGGATTTAGGTCATGTCAAAAAGAGGTAGCCATCTTCGGTGACCTGTGGTCTAACGCACTACTCGCGTATTAGACTATACTGCCGATGACGGAGAGATCGAGGTTCGATTCTCGGTCGGGTACACTAAGGGTGGTTTTTCCAAAAAGGTTTTCCACTATCTTTCTACGATGCGGTTACACTTTCTATAAATATAACCTTCCTATTCACTAAAACCATTAGCTTAATTAGTATAAAAGTGTATAACTCAAACAGGTAGTAAGACGCGGTGCTAAAAAAAAGTAATTCTTCAAAAATGTGTATTTAGAAAGGCAATCATATTTATTTAAAATATACAATAATATAAATATCAAATTTTGCCTTTAATGAGAGAGATGGACATTTATTTAAGGTATCCTATACCTATTTAACGTGCACTTTCTGATCCGATTGAATATATCAGCACACAACTTAAAAACTAGCTTAAGTCTAGAACAGACACAACACCCAGCCCTCGGCCATTGCTATAAATCGTCAAACCCACATTTCATCTGTGGTTTTGGTTTTGGCTATGCCAGGAATCAAACCCGGGGCTCCTAGCTATGTAGTGTGTCTGCACACTACCGAATGAATAAAGATGTTGGACGGGAGGATAGACTTAAATAATGGGGTTGAAGTTTATAAAACTTTCTTAAATGTTGTCTTTTTGAGAATACTGCATATGAGAAGTAGCCTAAGTGTGTGCATTATTATAAAAATACGTGATTCAAGAAACGTGGTTTCCCTTAGCAGGCCTAAGATTCGGTGATTTCAGTTTATAAATTGATTGATCTTGAGTAATTTAAGAATTTGATTTGTTGTCCATTGAAATTTCAAAAACACATAATATGGTAAAAACAATCATGCCATAGTATTTTACAATAAATTACATTAAAAAAACAGTGACATTAAATCTTGATGATTAATTCGATAAATCGATAGTTGATAAAACATTTGAAAACATTGAATTTATGGCTTCAAGATTAGATTTTGATTTTAAGTGAGTTAAAATTGTCCTTTTTTTTTGTAATTTATTTTAATACTTGCGAGACGAGAATGGCATTTGATTTCATGCTTTGTCTATTGCGGAAAAAGGGCATGAGCTGACCGTGTGGTGTTTTCAGTCGATAGCTTTCCTTCATGAAGAGTATACAGTATGCCAAATAATCTACCACAGTGGTTCCAGCCTATGGTCCACGACAAATCTTAGCAAGGCTCGTTACATTGCAATCCTGAGGCCATTAAATCACTATATTATGTTGTATATTTGTGTAAAATTTATATTTTGTTTGTATTTATCTAGAACGTGTGATAATACATCAAAACACATGGACCAATCCACAGTGATGTTCCTATAAAGACGGCTCTGCCTTTTTTTTTGCATTAGTGTATGAGTAAATTAATTTTAAATCACTAAGGTATACTTTTAGTAGAGAATTTTTAGAATGTGTTCATAGCTACTTCATTTATTTTGTCTTCAACAAATTTTATTAGAAGCATGTAAAATAATTAATCTCTCACCAAGAATTTGTGATTATAATTTTGAGAAAAACTAAATATATATTTTACCTACAAGAGCTTGTATTATTCTGTGTAAGTTTGTGGTAACCCACAGTGCCACACCAGCCAACTATGAATTCGTCGCAATATGCTGCAGCACTACTCAGCATGCATGTACAATGGTGGGCGAGAGTTTGAACCGTTACTGTGAACTTGCAATCCTATGAGCACATATGTAAAGATTATCAATAAATGCCCATGTAACTTTAGTAATATGTGTCGCTTCACTATCTCAGTTTACCTGCCCATACACATTTCCATCGCCATTTTGGCCTAGAAGAGATCTCCTCCGGATAAAAATTCATTATAGAAAAATGTTACATTTAGCCACACCTGAATCGTTGTTGTATCATTTGTTCAGGTATACCCTGTATATACAGTTAATATACTTTATACATACATATATAAACAGTCTACTTGCATATGACGCTTGGGTAACACACACGCAATTACATTTTCAATATCTACTATTTCTCTTGAACACATTTCGGTGCCTACAAGTGAAAAATAATTAGAAATGTTAATTCTGGTACACTTGTCGGTGCTGCGTACCAACGCTGACAAGCTCGGATCTGTTTTCACTATGAACGGTCTCATCCGTAAACACACTCATTTATGACGCAGGTCAGCGCTAATTTGCGCTGGTAATAGGAAAGCAATAAACCTGCTTTCTATCTGTATGCACTTTTAGGCTGCCTATTTGTAACACAGCTAGACACTTCCAGCCTTATTTTAATGTACACATTTGACCATAAAAAGTTTGTCCAAACTTCAGCTGTTTTATGAAATGGCTAACTCATCCAGCTGTATTGTAAAATGGCTAATTCATCAAGCCTTTTCACAATCTTATTAGCCTACAGTGGAATCATTACCAAATCAGGAAAAACATTTCTTTGAGATAAAATAATAAATTATTTTAAAAGTATAAATAATAAATTATTTTAAAAGTAAAAATAATGTTGATCACTTCAGGAAAAGACACATCTAACAGTAATTGTAAAACTTGTCTGAAAATCTGCAATTTTACACAATACTTACAAAATAGCATGCGTTCAACCTGAATCTGTAGTAAGACGCGATGCTAAAATAATAAAATAAAGAAATTGATATAAAATAGCTGAAGAATATAACGAGATAATTCCAAATACCAGGTTCAAATCTATGAATCATTTTTGCATAGGTAATAATTTTAGTAAACATTCAAAAGTAGCTCAAGATTAAAATAAGATAGTAAAAATTAAGGAGGAGTGCTTAATAGACTCTACACAATTATTGAAGTTTTTTTAACATTGAGTTTATTCATCAATCAAATGGCTCACTACAATTTTAAGTACTTTGAATTAAAATAAGATTTAAAAACCAACAAATCAGTATATTCCATTCAATCGATCAATTAAATGACCCATAAAAAACACACCATATCCAGAGCTTAAAAATTCAATAGGATACCGACACCGCTTATTTAATCCACTTACTCTCAATAAAATCCTTTTTATTTGCTGACACACGTTAGACTTGAATGATACCTATAATTTCACTTGAGATATCTTTTGTGGCAGCACATCTCTTTGTGCATCACTGTTTTTGATGGCTTGCAATGACACTTATGGAAGACTATACCTCCAAACGGCGACTGAGAAGATACTGCCTATCGTAGTGAAATGGTTTTGTCTGGAGCTGTCCCTATGAATGAAGACGTTGACGGCTGAATTTCATTTCGTGGAAACCTGTTATTAATTATCCTTATTTCAGCTCCAACGCTGTACATTCCGTTTCCTTCAACATATTTACTGTCCAGTGCTCTTCGGTCAATTTTTGAAACGGCTAATGTCACCGTGTGGCCAACATTCAATGGAGGGAGTTTTTTGACATCTTGTTTTAAAAATTTTTTCTGCTGCATGTTTGGTGTTTTTGTATACTATCGACCTTTTGAAGGGAATCTGAAGTTGAATTTTACTACTTGAGCATCACATTTCCTCTTTAGCAGAATTTTAAAAGATTTTTAGAATCGTGTTGGCCGCTTTGTTTCTGAAGGTCCGTACCGGGCTGCCCGATGTCCTTGTCCTCTTCCTCCAAAGCCTTTCGTTCACCTAGAAAAGAAGTAAATCAATTGTTATGTTAGTTCAACATGATTGTATAAAGGTGTGACTAAGGTGTGAAATCATCGGAAGTGGGATATCAAAGAATGCATAGTTGTGTTAGTAAAAGTAGTAATGAAAATACCTTCTGGTGGATCCACTTCAAATTCTTGGCCCTGGTCTTGAATTCCTTGGGTGTTAGGATCGTCCACATCTTCATCCTCGTCCACATCAGCTTTCTCCAAGTTGTCACAGTTTCCTTTACAGTTCCAACAAATTTCCAAAAAATAGAGGCCTACCTCCCTAAAGCCACAGTTTCCTCGGCAACCTTTCTTACATTTGCATTAAAAATGTGATTTGATATAACTTCTGGGGCAGGGGGCTGCAAGGTGGTGACTGGCATGAGGCCGTTTTTGTATGTTTTCCACCGCATTGTTTGGGTCGTTTTTTAATTACCAACCATTGTTGAACCTGGTGGAACACCCGTAGCTAATTTTGTCGTGCTGCAGCTTCAGTAGGGAGTAGTGCGGCAATGTTGGCTGTGATCTTGTATGCATACGCTATTTAGTGCCTGTACCTTAACTTGTTTAACGAATTTACATTTTTACCACCAAACCCGTACAATGCAATAAGGAAATGTTCACCCACATCAACAACTACCTCTTGATCAGCTTCAGGGTTTTTAAATATCTGAAAAATGTTGATCAGATCAGGATTATTCTTCAGAGTTTGAAGGAATTTCATCTTACCCTTATTGAATAAAGCTGATATTGTGTCACACCCACTCATGGCGTTTAAAAACCATATATGTTCGGCAACAGTTTTAGTCAACTGCACTTAACGGATGATATAGGGTTTGAGGGACTTTGCCTTTTCCTGGCTTTAGGAAGTGAACGTTGGAAGAAGAACAGAGACCTGTTAAGATGACTATAAGATCTACATCTTCACTGACGACTATGCCATATTTATGTGTTAGTGCCAAGGTAAGAGCTGTGTCTATAATCAGGGTATCTGTTTCTTCCTTTGCCTGTTTGCAGACCATGTTCGCCTCTGTGAATCTCGTCACTAGCATGAATATCAAAAAACTTTTATTCTTCAGGTTGGCAAGGAATTTCTCCTATGGGACCGTGGGTGCCATTGTTCCATTTAACATTAATTCGATAGAATTGTTTTTGCGTCCTCAAGCGCTGCACGTATTTAGTACTTTTGTCACCAAAATTGTTGTAATGTCAATCAACAACGACTACCGCGCTTGATTTGTAGTTAGATCGAACAAGTGCAAAATAGCTGTCAAAAATGTCTGCAAATGACTGCCCGCTCCACCACACAGCTTGATACAACAAATATCCGCCATCGATGATGAATATACTGCTGTCCAATTCTTTTCCTTGTGCAGGCTTGAAAGCTTTGTACAAAGTTGATTGTGTACCTTTTCTAATACCACTCTTGTCATAAAGAGATAGTGGATAGGGACTGAGTTCAAAGGTTAAGCATTTCTCAAATTCTTAATCTGATTTCTTTGCAATGCTAATTCTTTGAAAGAGTATGTTTGGATTGATGTTAATCGTTTATTTTGTATTTGTATGGCACTGTTAATAATGGCAAAGAGCTGCACTCGATCATTCTCTTTGAATTTAACTGATTGTAAATCACCACCTACAATGCGGTTAAGACCCTGAGTGCCCACCTCGCGGGACATGTGGCAGTTGATCCTATCCTCTCAGACTATACCACTACTTATTGATATGAGCTCCAGAGTTTCTGGGAAAGGAGGATGCTTGTGAAACCATTCCAACATCTTCTTTGCATCATTCTTGTCTCACTGAATTTTCGAGTATTTATTGTCCACGGGTTGTTCTGAACTTGAGAATTCTACACCACAAAAATTTTCAATTTCATCACAAACATGTTGAAGTGATGCCATTCCTTGTGTCTATCTTGACATAACACCATTACTGACCACATGACCACGGGTGAGACCAGCAACAGTTTTCATAGCCTTCATCACATACTGTTCTAGATCATTTCACTCCATAAACCACACCATAATTTAATTATTCATCAAATAGTGAATCCTCCTTTAGAAGTAAAAAATTCATTTTCTTCAGCTGGCATAGTGTTCTTCAAGTTACGCATGTCCTTCAAGTAGAGGTGACCACATTTGGCATTAAAAAAGTGGCAACTAACATGGAGTAAGGCAGCATGTTGTAAATGGTTTCAAGGTGGAGGCTCCAATTACTATTTCTTTCATCTTCGATAAAATGCTTTACTAGGGTAACCATTTGAAAATATTGGACCCAAGACTTTGCAGTGGGACCATGTTGTGCCAACAGTTGAAGCTGGGCTGCAAACGTTTCTTTAAGTTCCTTCAAACATTCTTCTCGATTCACTGAAAAACCACTTATTTGTCTTCACTATACAGAATTTCCTCTACCTTCACCTTCATGTTTAGGGGAGAAGGTGATCGATTCTTTGACAATTTTGGCTACAGTTGTATGAGACAAAATGTGAGCTCTGACTGCCCTTGAATAGGCGTGCTCTGTCATGATTTTTTTCAATAGAATTCATAGCGTAAACAGTGTTGAAAAGTTCTGTCAGACCACTCCCTTCCATGATGTGACCTATTGCTCCCATGAAGGACATCACCAAATAAAATCCTCCTAGTATTATGACAATATTTGACCGTTCAGGATCTCCATGACGACTTGAAAGAATATCTCGTACCTTGAGGTACAAAGGATGATTAAATGTCACCAGACAGTTTATCTGACGTAATTATTTAGTCTTGTCTACAGCACAAAACAAAGCTGTGTAGATCGTGTCATAATTACTTGGAGGAGCATTAATGAACGTCTGGCAAGCAACAAACAACGTTTGGTAAGGGAGATCTGTTGTAACTTCCTACATAAACCCATTCCAGCCAGGAATACTTGGTATGTCTTTGCATTGGCTGTAAAGCGACAGCAAGTCAAATACAGAAGGAATAACAGTAACTGTTGATGGGTAAATTTCACGGAGATCTTTGATCTTGATTGCTGCTAAGACCACATCACTTGTCCTCTCGAAATTTCTCAATTGAACAGCTCCGAATCTTCCAACGACTTCTGCTGATGGTATATTCTTCATCACCTGAGAAATATTTTGATCTGGAGCAACTGCAATTTTTGGGGTAATACAAATAATGCCACCTATTACGTGAAAGGTGTTGTGTCCATCAAGTGTCTGAACATTAAAATCTGCAATGTCATACACTAATTGAGAAAAGGATTGTTCGTTAACTTCAAGTGTGTTGGCTCATGATTGCTGACACTTATAAACGTACATCTTCCGTATAAGAGGAATAAAATCCCAGGGATGACAACACATCAATTAACTTCTGGGAGCCATATTTTTTGTATAGAAATGCTGCCAAACCAACTTGCATGGGTGAAATAAATGATTTTGGTTTCACAGCACTAGTTATACTGTGTGCAAGTGCTACAGACTTATTTTTCCACTTGTAAATGTCTACACGCCCTTTCTTCAATACCATTGTTTCAGTGAATCAGTGAAAGTAGGTAGAGTNGTATTGTATTGTGTTGAATACCTGGGACCGTAAACCTTCAACAATTAGCGCAGCTGCTGTCTCAACATTGCGACGTTGTTCCTCTTGTTCAGACGACTATTTCTTCTGATACCGACAGGTTTTTTGTTCGCAGTTGTTTATTTTAATATATTACTTTCATACTACTTGAGAAGCTGAGCTTTCACAGTCATTATAACAGGACGGTAATCACCTTCGATCTGGTTCATCAATTTGTCTAAAGAAAATTGGCATTCTCCATCATTATTATCGAGAAAATTAAATAGATTTTGCATTGCTTTCTCAATTTAATTCTAAATGGACCACTTACTTTATTTTCTTTGGCCTTTGGGCGACAGTACAGTTTTTTCATACACAAGGAATAATACTGTCTGTCAGCTGCTATCAAGTCAGGAACTGGCCCAACACGTTTTAGTATGGCTCGCCCATACTCATCATTACGTTTTTTTAGCGAGCTGTACAACATTTTTTCTCAAGATTGCGTCTAGATGCAGGAAGTAGTTTTATTCCTCTATAAACTGTGTTATCACCAATCCACACAAAAAACAATTATTTTTAAAAGATAAGTTAGGTACAGACGAGCGTAATTGTTGTGTCTGGCCACCCTGGTAAGCCCTCTTCAGATAGCAAGCAATTAATTTTTCATTAATGTACTGCTTTCGACTTTTTTCCCTGAACTTAAATTGATGTTTTCCCATTCATATGAACGCCCTTTCCATAGTTTTTCTTCTTATTTGCCTCACTAAATGTCTTCAAGCTCTTTTTTCACAACTATCATTTTACTTCAATCTTACAACGTGCTATGACAAATAAAACACACCCGCAGATACATTACAGCCGATAAAAAGTCAGGATTAGAACAGAACTGAATCACTCGCCCTTCAAACAGAGTGACAGGGGTTGAGAGGGATGTTTGGAAGGGGCGAAGGGGGTACTCGTTCAAAAGATTCTCAAGGATAGACGGCCGATACGTAGTTCCACCCCTGCCAAACCGATTTTAGAAGTTTTAGGGAGGGGGCGGGAGAAAGATAGAGAGAGAGAGAGAGAGCGACATAGAGAACTATACGAAGCGAGGGAAACACATACAAACTCACTATTTTAACTTACGCTTGCGCCTAAACCATTTGTTTGACAAAAAACATACAGAGTTAAATTGAAGAAATTTTCTCTAGTTTATTTTATAGCATATAGTTTTTCCTTGTTTTATGCATTTTTTTAATATTCGAGGTGGCAAAATGGAAATTCGTTATCAGCACCATAAAAAACATAGTGGAACCAAAAATCGAAACTTCTCCAAAACTTTCCCGGTAAAAACTACCAAATTACTTGCCTATATATAAATTACACGAAGAGTGCTTTTTGTCACTAACAAGATTGTTTGTTTCATTTTCTCGGGGAAGCTTTCTTAATGGTAACGTATTTTTGAAAATTCTGTTCGAAGCTGTACCACACTTTTTAATAAAATACATACGATTATGATAGTTGTTTTGCCACGTAGCAACACGTATGTAAAACGGCGTACACTGGTTGTATTTCTTTTCTTGTTTGGCCCAAGTCAAATGAAGTGGATTGATGTTAGGAATCAGATGACTTTGAAGACGGGCACTCATATGAGATGGACCAAGGTGAGTCATTTGCAGCAGATTATTTAAGTTACTTCTTGTAGTCCTTCTTGGTGTTCAATATCCTTGTATGTGCAGGCCAAAAGCGGGATAAGGATAGTTCATTAAACTGAAATAAGAAAATAAATTTGAATCCTGGCTCTTTGACCTTACGTGCCAACCATTCAAAAAAAGTGAGTTATCTAGCTTCTCGATATATTCAGTAAGTTACAACAATCTCAACTTCCCAACGTGTTCAAGCAGCTAAGCAACCAAGAGCCGCCCACAAGAAGTAAAAGAACAAAGGGCGAGAGGCGCCATTAACCTCTGGAGTGGCACTAATTATCTTACCTTGACCACAAGTCTCTTTTATCCCCAACCCACTCTCCTCTCACTTATATTTAACTTCGTCACCAAGCAACAGCCATTCATTTCAGAGCAACATAACCATATCTCACAGCATTCGTTACCATCCCCTTGAAGAAACTCGAAAAACCACAAACTCCAAGTACGTTCTTAAGGCTTATCTTTCTTATGTGATGACATGACTAGTCAAGGCTGTTTTATAGGTCTAAACTTTAAACCAAAGTTTGCTTACTGGAATATTGTTTACTATTAGTGATAAATTTGTAGTGGTAACAGTTTGATTGATCTTCCATTTATATATAATGTTTAATATATATAGTACACCTAGTTTGTTCTATGCTGGCTTACATTCGTTGTGATATAAAGCCATTGGTTAGTTTTATATGTTTCATAACCTTCATGTAAAACGCCACTATATAAAAGGTAAGAGCTAGAACGATTAGGCAATATATTTAGCTAAATAAAAAAATTCAAAAATTACAGAATATAATAAGAAATAAACATGAACTAGATTTTAACAAAATTTTGTATGTACATTACCCCATAAGTCACTATGATTTATGGATTTATGATTTTCATTAACCTAACCCATATTACCCAAACAACCCATATCCATCATTTTGAAAACGTATAAGCATTACTATGATTGACACAATATTGAGCTATATTTACCATCATTTTAATAGTTATGAAAGATGTTTAACACTAAACAAACATTTTGAATCGAAATACTACGTATTTTTATTGTGTTCAAATTAGGACCAATATTTAACTTTGATCTATTTTCGCTCAAACTTAGTACTCACGATATTTGGATGGCATACATTCATTGAATGGTATAAAATACTCGGATCAAAGATGATAAGATTATGAAATAAACCAATCATATTTGGTGCTCAAGAAACAGCAAATTAATGAGATACGTTCATCAAAATTGACAAAATTCTTAATACCATCCTTAATTTTCAAACTAGTTTGAAATGTCAACACAACATGAGTAAGTGCCTTGTCAAATTAGGTTAACTATTGAAAATACATTCAATCTATTATATATATTTGACCAAATTTGGCACAAGCATACTCTCTTAGCAATTCATTGTAAATAACTAAACTCTGTAACTCGCATTGGTTGCCGCATGGTCTAAGATGTTAATCTCGCAACAGAATAGACTGCCAATGACAGGGAGATCGTGGTTCTATCCCGGTCGGATGTACTGAGGTAGGTTTCCCTACATGGTTTCCCACTCTCTCTCTCTTCATGAAAATGCTGGCACACTTTCTCTTAATTAAACCTACCTCAGTCATAACTCACTAGCATAATTAGCACATAGGCGTAACCCGAACGGGTAGTAAGACACAGTGCTAAAACAAAACAAAACTAGACTCTGTAATCCGTACCAGTGGTCCAACGTATTAAGCAGTAAGTCTCGTAATCAATTGGATTTCCGGGAACGGGGATGTCAATGCTATAATATCAACATTGTGCATTGAAGTTGGTTTTAAAAATTTAATTTATCAGTTTGGTTTGTAATCCCTGTCCATGATAATGAGGGTAAACTTCCTTTAAACTTTCTTCCCCATCTCTACCCCTTTATTAAGTCGTTATTGGCCTTACAGCTAACTGTTATTATTTAAATAAAAGTATTCCGTGCAAAGAATCAGTCTCACCTTAAGAACGAGTTTTACAGTTTACGTTGCAAAATGCAACACACAATACACCCCTTTACCTAGATGTTAAACTTGCTTATCTATTATCTTAACTATCATAAGTGGTAGCAAACTATGTATTAGTTAAAAATGAAGGTAGCACTATACTGAATTGATTGGATTAATCAAAATCTCAATAAAATAGCATAATACTTAGATAAACCACTAAGTATAAATTAAAATATTGATATTAGTTGTAAACTATGAAATAAGAAGGAAATTTAATATTTCAACTAGGGGATGCAAAGTGCAAATATTGTTCGATTCCAACGGTCTAACTACAATTGGGTTTTTATATTAAATAATTAAATAAACTCTTATTTACTATTTTTTATTAAATAATTAAATAAACTCTTATTTACTATTTTTTATATTGGTAGTTAAATATTGTAATGGAGAAAGGTCACTTTACCTCTCTTATATTGTTGGTAGATACCCATTTTACGGCTAAGTGAACAAGGGGGGGAGATAGATGGGAAAGGGCTAGGTTATCTTTCAATGATATTTACCTGTAAAGTTGCTAACAGACCAGTCGGGAGTCTGACACAATAGTTCAGGTGCGTGCTTTTAGTAATAGTTCACACTTTTATACGTATAACAATATTATTTGTTGTGAATTTATTTTAATTAATTTAATTTTAATTTATTTTGATTATATATAATATATAAAAAGGCGTTCTGAATATTTTGTATAGAAAAAAAAAATTAAAAAAAGCTCAAAAGAAAGAAAATCCACTTTATTACAGAAATATCTTAGATTAAATAAAATAAAATATTTTGTTATTTGTCACTTTAAGCATAATTAATGTTGATATTTATTGACACCAGGGAGTAAATATGTAGAGAGATGCTAAGTGAAAATGCACAGGCGGATGATTGGTTAGACAGAGCGAAACAAAAATTGATCAAACTCACAGCTGTGATCATGAGGATCAAAAATGCCTGTCTCATCTTGTCATGTTATTATTATTATTAATATTATTATTATTGTTGTCTTTATTTACATGGTGAAATTAAGGCATTGGCCTTCTCTTACAGTTAACCATGTCTTAAGTTAACACTACACTGCATTTACCAATTATTGTCATTAAATAAAACACAGGATACAAGTATTTGAGGAAAACATACACATGATCATAAAACATCGATTATAAGCGAATGGAATTTGGACCTCAGCGTATGTATTGAGGTGGCTTATCCAAAATGGTTTCCCACTTTTCCTTCACACAAACGCTGCGTAAGCTTTCTATAAATTATACTTTTTTCATCCTTATTCCATTAGTGTAACATGGTGGATACATGCAAAGAAAAGCAGAAAAATCCCTGTAAAAGTCAAGGATAGCAGGGTATTTTCGTGGAATTTAATTAAAATTAACAACAAATTGGGGAATGTAAATACTTTAACTTCGCCCCTAAACACTAGAATCAAATTGAGCGATTTGCTCTCGTAGGATACACAATGCAATGTCCAGTATTTGTTCTTATGTCACATTTGTACAGTAGTACAAATAATACCTAGCACATGTATTACTTAAAATACTAATAAAATGGTGATGTTTTAAAGCTGCTAGCATTTGTTAAAAAAAAGATAATCAATGTGGTGATAAATCACTGTAATAAACGGAAACATCATTTACCGTGGAAGACTAGGAAAGAGTTCTGCCAGAAAATAGTCTTGTTTGAAAACCTGGAAAAGTCAAGGTATTCTACAAATAAAGTTTTATAGCCACTTTGTTGAGGTATGTCGTCAGAATTTAATTATTTTTATTGTTATATCGTTCCTAAATAGGCGCTAATGTATCATTCGATGTGTAGCTATGTATTCGCAATACTAATGGATCCACTTTAAGATAATCTTAAGATTTTGTATTCATTTGTTTTTAGACATTTTCCGTCTGCTTTTACTAAGATAAAGTTTTGCACCTTTCGAGAAGTTTTTTTTATTGGTATAGGTAATTTTTAGCGGCGCGTATTCCCCATTTCTCAATATTTGATTTATATATTCAAAACCCTTTAACTTCTAAGACTATATTGGGTGGTGCTTTTACCAGGTTGGCAAATCTAATTGTTTTTTAGTGCCCAAAATTAATTTTTCTAATTCCTTTGGAACTATTTCAATTTTCTTACCCCCTCCCCGTTCTTCAATTCCACACTCCAAATTTGAAATGTTATTGGTTATTTTATATGGTTATTTTAGGTGCCTGTCAAATTTCAATTACACTACATCGAAAATAGTGTTCTATACATGTTGTATACATTTGAATTACTTCCATTTCCTGGTCTTAAATTTTAAATCCCCCTATGTTCAGACGTAATTTGGCTATCTCGGAAGGGCTATTAACTTATATGACTGATTTGAATTTTCCTCCCTCGTAAAAAGTGTGTTTCATACTAGTTTTGAAAATTTTAAGGGGACCCGCCCTACCCTTTTTCCGTTTCTTCTTTTTAAAATTTAGGAATTCAGATATTTATACAGTTTATGGTGGTCCTGACAAATGTAAATCATCTAATACTGGGAAAATTAGTTTATTCTTTCAATTTTAAAACTTTTAATATCCACCTCCACCCTTTTTCCTCATTTCTCTTGCTCCCACTTAGAAATTTCAAATTTTAACACTTTATTATCTATAAATATACTTTTACCTGAATGCTAAGTTTAATTTTTCAAACATCTCTTAAAGTTTTTTATATCCCTTTCCCCCCTTATTTTGTGGAATCTCATTTTAAGCACTTAAAATTTACAGACTTCTATAGTTATTGGGAGTGGTATCTTAACCAGCCTGCCAAATTTTAGTTTTGTACCCTATTGATAAATAATTGTTTCTTCTGATATTTTTTTAAACTTTGAAATCCTCAACCCAATTTTTATAACTTAAATCGAGAAGTTTCAAATTATACGATTTATTTGGTTTTATGGAGTTTTATTTCTACCTGTCAGACTTTTCTACCTTATCTCAAAGGTTTCTTTCTAGATACAGCCACCCCTATCCCAATTTCCCAGAGTTCCATTTTAAAATTTAAAATTTCCCTCTTTTATGTTTATTTGGATGCTCCTTATACCCACAGTGAATTTCAATTCCCCACCAAACAGAGAAGTTCTTGAAGTTATTAGTTTTAGAAATGTTGATCCGCCCCGCCAATACAACTTTTACTTGGAAATTTCAAATTTTAAAGATTTATTTGCTTGGTTATCTTGAGGGACACTCATTTCTGCTTGCCAAATATAAATATTCCATCACACCAAATTTTTTTTAAATACTTTATATCCCACGTACCCCTATATCCTGGGTTCTCAGGGATCTAATTTAAAATTTAAAATGGGTGACCTGGTGGTCTAGGGGTAAGGTGTCAGACTTCTGTGCTGAGGGTCTGGGGTTAAAACCTCGGTCCCGGCACAGATTTATCTGATTGCCGAACCCTTCCTTCACCTCTGATCAAGACGTGTATTAATCACAACTTGTGAATGGGAGGAATGCCAGGCCTCTACCGTGGTTCGGATTCCACGTTAAACTGTATGTCCTCCAATTCATCTCACAATCATCCTACCATTACACATTAGCGTAAGTGCGTATAACCCGAACGGGTAGTAAGACGCCGTGCTAATAATAATAAAATTAAAAATATTCGGATTCTTATGGTTGTTTGGCGTATTCCCTTTACTTCCTTCCGAATTTCAGTTCTATACCACAATTGGAATTATTTGTATCTATTAGTTTTGGAAAATTTAATCTCCCACACCAATTTTTCTAGCTACAATTTAAAAATTACCATTTTTATTGTTTATTTCATTATCAGTCATTTGGCGTTGTCCTTTTTGATGGGCAAATTTAAACGTTCTATCACAATAATTAAAAGGTCTTTTTCTGTTTATAATCCCCTAAACTATTTTCCGGAGTTCTACCCAAATATTAAAACTTTTCAGAACTCTATAATTATTTGGAATGATTCCTTTAGATGTTTGATTTATTTAAATTTTCTACAGCACTGGTTACTTATTTTAGTTTAGGAGGTTTTGAACACCCAACCCCTCGCACCTCGGGACCCATCGTGTTAGTAACGTACACATATTAATGTCATGTTTGTATTCTGTGACCCAAAAAACCCTCATATATCAAATTTCCTTGAGACCAGAGAATATGAGATTTCCACCCCTTTCTGCCCTTCTCCATCCACTTAGGGAATGAAATTTGAAACACCCTCAAAAACTTCTTACTCAATTTTAGAAAGAAACCATCAATATAAAATTTAAAGCTCTGTGTCCACTGATTAAAAATACATCTAAGTAATTTTTGAACATTTTCAGCCCTCCTTTTTCACCCCTCAGAGGTCGAATTGTGAAAAACTCCGTTTTATCTCTTGCTTAGGACCTAAAAGGAAACTTCCCACAAAGTTTAAAGTTTCCATGCCTAGGGATTGGGGAAGTAGGTTGATGAGTGATTGAGCTAGTCGGTGAATGGGCTTTTCTTTTATCTATCTAAATAAATTTATATGCAAGCAGAAAAATATATTTGATAAATTGCGCTCAATTTATTGACGCAAATCGTCAAGAATGCACAAAATTTTTATACTCAGTTTTGAAATTGGGGCCTCATAAAACGTAAATATTCATCATAATCTCGAAGGCAAAAATGTTACTAATACAAAATTTTTTCTGTACAAGAAAGGAAAATAAATAAAATTTAATTCACTTATGTGAAAAAATAAAACAGTCTTCAAAACAAATGAAAGATAAGTAGGTAACTTCAGGTAAAATATTTTGTTTACTGACTTCTCTTTCCCCCAATATTTGTAACGTGTGTTACACGTTACAAGTTTACAAAGCAGCATTTAAATGTAACACTCACCCCTTCGCCCACGAGGAGACACATACGTTCCAACCACACCTGCATGTTGTCCGCTCGTGCCTCGGCATCAGACTGGCGAGGACAACGATACCTCGTGCCGCTGCAGTGAAGTCATGCCCAAGAGAAACGTAGAAGGAAGGAGGCTAGTATACCATCTTACGGTACCTCCTGGTTTAGAGGGTGAACTAAGAATCTCACTCTTTTCATATATATGAATAAGGTAGTAAACGTAAAAAGATGTAAAAGAATATATATTAACAATGACCAGAGGTTATAAAGCCAATTTATTATAATATCAAAACTAAACAACATTGACTATTTAGAGTCTCGGCAACAACTCGCAATTCAATAATAAAGACTTACAGGACAATTTAAATACTATGGCCTCAGCCTTCATAAGTCAATAACTGTGAATATAAATCCTAAAAGTTGATGACTATCATAGCTATGTAACACTTACTCAAAAATATTAACTTTGGTTACCAGGCCTCTCTTAACTCTGCCCTTGATGGTATATCTCAACCTAACTATGAACAGAACCCTGACTTGGGATAAGAGATACCCGTGAAGCGGGAAACCCTAACAAGTACAATAACATACCTGAAACTAACCAATATATATATTCTCCTCTGGTATCGAATATCACACTAGTTATATAAAGCTCATAAAATAGTCCCTCGTAAACTAGGGGTAAATATCAAATAGTTCTGCTATTGAGTATAGAAACACGACTAAACCTAGGCATTGATATTATCCTAGTCCCCGAGAAGAGGGCAAGACCTAATAACATTTACAATAATAAGAAACGAAGCCAATCACGAATAAAAACAATACCTTCAATCGCATACTAAATTATAGAGAAAGATTAATTCCTAAGCCTAACCAATCATAACATACATAACCAAAGGGAATCAGTCCCAAGGACGCGCTATTAATTCAAGAGTTTCAGACAAGTCAAATACTTTAAAAATATAAAATGCCCCAATCACCATCATTTAAATGCCACAATTATCATCATCATGAACGTTAGTCCGTTTGTGGGCTTCATATTATAACTAAGTACAGTTAATACATAAATCGGACGAATTCTCTAATCCTCAATTTTGTAAATAAACAAAAATAAACAATTTGGCCGAAATAAGATATATAGTTAAGAACTAATCAAAGTATAGATCCAATTAATTTCTAAAAAATATAATAAAAAATTTGCCGAAAAATAACACCAGCTTACATTGTTAGTAAGCTTCTAATATTTGTCCGAGATCAAAGAGTACAGAATATGGGTTGTGGCTTATATGCAGCCATTCCTCAGTGGGGAAATAAGGTGGGGAGACATCACTCGACACACCATCCACGGTGTGATCACCTGACACAAATAACGAACACCCAATTGTCTTGCGCATGCGTATTACATCAGTAGTTAGTGGTTTCCATGAAAGTGTGTGTGTGTGTGTGTGTGTGTGTGTGTGTGTGGGGGTTGAGGGTTTGAGATAAAACCTTGTTGCTCACAGTTCACATCCCTTTGACCATTTGGTTGTAGTGCGTGGTTTGTTGTTGTTGGTTGAACGGCAAATCGTCCACTTGAATGGGGTAAGAGAGGCATCGGACTTAGGTGGCGGGGAGTTGTAGACGTGTTGTATCGTCGCAACGGTACAGTATGTTCTACAAGCTTCTGGGCCAGTGTCAATTCATCCAGTCAGACCACGCATTACGTCATGATTTCACTCCCTCATCCCTTCTCTACAGTTTTCATTGCCATCCGTTGGTTCCGTCTCTGTGTTCACGTGATCATGCTCTGGGATTATATATTGCCATGTTTAATGTATGTCGGTATTCATAGTATCATCGACTTCAGTGAGGCAAGCGACGCTATCTGAAGCAGAATTGTATCTGCATATTTTTCTAAATTCCCTTTTGGCCTTAATAATTTAATCCTTTTCAAAATTATCCTTTTTTGTCATTTAATAATATATTTGCTATAAATTTCGGCATTGAGCTTAAAATATTTTCTTGGAACTAAATTATGAGGCTATTATGGAGTAAATTCGTTTTAGGCTTAAAACCATTAAGCATAAATATATCACTGAAACTCAAATTTAAGTATTGTTGATTTATTCACCACCTGGCCTTTTGAAGTTTAATTAGACTTTTTAAATGTAATCTTGCCATCTTGTATGTTTATTTTATCGCATCCAGGTGGCGTTGCTTGGCTACGATTACTCTGATTAGTATTTTGATGTTTGCCCTCTAGAGTTATGCTAGCGTGTCACTTGTTAATGTGTCACTATATGGCTAAACCTTTTAAACGATTATTTGATATTATTTCCTTTCTGTTAGAGGTTACTTTAAATTTGTTCTGATCCGTAACTTTCCTTATTTAAATATATCACTGGATTAGGGCCTGTTTGTATTCCTTCATTTGTCGAGTAAATGTTAATAACAAGAGTTGTTTCATCCGTCGCCAGGTTACGTAATTAGTATATTGCCATATTAAATAATTTGGTTCCAAGATTTTAACCTCTTTGCTTGGTGTGATTTAACTATTGTTGGCCCACTAGGACGGGCTTTCGGCTTAACCTATGTATTGTAGCATTATCATAACTAATTATTTGTGTTGTAACGAAAAGAGTACTAATCTCAACATTAACTATGGCATAAGGCCAGTTCCAATAGCTTATTATAAAATCTACTCGTGCTTTTTGTACATAACTATTGTTTTCATTATAGTTAGTAAATGTTACTCTTGTTACCCTCTGTCTATTATTACCTTTGTGTAGATTTAGGGCTAGGGATGACATAATCCCTAATCTTTCTCCTTCTACCAGCTATGCAGAAGCCTCATGAGTCTTAAAGCTGTTAGAACAATAAACACTTAACCACCAGTTCTAGTATTGCTTCAATTCTAAATATAATTTCAAATCTTTTCATAGATAAACCTGACTATTAACTGATTCAACAACAGTAATAATCTAAATGCTACTTCAAAGTGGAATCAAGCAGAGTAAGATTTTTTTTACCTTTCAGGGTAAGCTGAGGGTAGATTCTAGAAGTCTAATGTATACAAAGCGTAAGTGACCACAATATAAAAATATTACCAATTGTTTCAGATAATATAAAGCCATTTATAAACTAAATACCAATAATTCAAACTTTAGCTCATTGCTATGGTAACATATTGCTATTTTCTGAAAAATATTCTAATATTGTTGAATAGTTGATATAAAATACTGACAATACTATTAAAATAACAATGTCAGAATAAACATTAATATACTTTTCTGGAGGATCTTAAAATTCCGTGGAAAAGTTCTTTTGGCCAGAATTAACTTGCCTTTCTTTGTAAATATAGTACCAATCATATTTATATTAATATTGGTATCTAACAAAAGAAAGAATATTCAAACATTTTACAAAGATTATGATAGATATAACTGTATTATCAATATATTTCCTAGAAATGGCAGTTTTAAATTGTTTATATCTCTTACAATCTCTTGGATTGTACAAAAATTTATGAAGTGCCTTCATATTTTGAGATTAAAACCTAATATATAATATTGAGACACAGTAAACGATGGTGGGTGCTTATAATATACTTGCAAGATATTGAAATTGTGAATGGCAAGATTTTTGAAAAAAAAAAGTAAAACTAAAAATGCATACATTCAAACTTAAAATGAAACCAGCATCAACAAATACACTCTGACAGAGGCTGCACGCTCCCACCAATCGAAAATTCCTCCACCAACCCCGAATGATGAAAGCACAAAACAAAACTCAAATGCCAACCCCCGAATAATGAAATAAATAATCAAATGGGATAAAATGGGAGGATTGAACAATTTTGCGTAAGAATCAATTCGTAGAAACTATTTCAATAAACCAATCCTTCGACATGTTGATCCACCACTCGTGCACCAGTACTGAAATAGATTCAATACACGTTACGGGGGAGCAAAACAGACCAAGTTCATAAAGAAAATCATCACTAGGGTTGCCAGTCCGACACACATTAGCTCAGTCAGTATCGCGTCTACCTACTGAGCTAAGGGTCCCGGAATCAATTCCAGTCATAGCCAAAAATGTATCATAAATGAAAATATCGGTTTACCCTCTCACATAGATAAGTTAACAGCCAGGAACTGAATGTTGTGACTGTCCTAGTCATAATATATATTATACAGCATTTGAAGCTAAGACAGGCCTAGCCAGCCGGTAGTGGTAAAATACACGACTTTAAAAAAAAACTGACCCAGGCCATAGGCTGGAAGCGGTAATAGTACACCAGCCAAACTTTGAAAAAGTCCCCTAAGAAATTTTTCATCGGCATTCCTTGTTAATAGCAGGCATCCATGATAGATCAATCACACATAGGATATGGAAAATAATGTGGGTGGATGCCAAGCTCGATTTTAAATTTAAAGGTCAATTTCAAGGTCTAGTAGTGTCCAATAAGGTCAAACTTGATAATTTTGTATTATGCTTAGATGCAGGGTAGAATTATTATTATTATTATTATTATTATTATTATTATTATTAGCACCACGTCTTACTACCCATTCGGGTTATACGCACTTACGATAATTTGTAATGGTAGAGTGATTCTGAGATGAAATGGAGGACCTACAGTTTAACGTGGGATCCGAACCACGGGGGTAGGGGGGGGCTGGCATTCCACACATTCACAAGTTGTGATTAATACGCGACTTGTCAGAGGTGAAGGAAGGGTTTGTCAATCAGATAAATCTCTGCCGAGACCAAGGATTGAACCCCGGACCCCCATCACAGAAGTCTGACACCTTCACCCCTAGACCAGTAGATCACCCTTAAAATTAGTAGATTTATCAAATGAAACAAAATTCAATACAGTGTAGATATATGGGAACCTTTCAATTAACATCTAAAATGTTATATTACATATAAATGTATAGCCAATTGACACACCAATATTCGATTTTCTCAAAATATTTTTCAGTGCAGAATCAAGATAGCATAACAATCCAATGTGCTCATTTTAACGCATGTTTACCATTTTTATTTTTAAAAATTCATAAATTTAAGATTTATCCAGCCATGGGAGATGAAGAAGACTGTATATGAGTATATTATGATGAAGAAGGGTTGCAGCAATAGGTGGCATCACATCCACACGCAGGAGTACACTTGAGATGTTTTATTAAACATGAACAGCGGGCAGTCCTGCACTTCAACTTACATTTCCAAGTGACATGCTCCAGACATGAATCAGGAATTGCGGAAAGCCTTGTCCATACTGGTTTCAAACAACCTGAATCCTTCTTCCATGCCAGAGTATCGATGGGAGAAGCAACATCTATATGCTCCTTGACTGCCTGTAGACATATTTTCACCTGGTAATTGGCGCGTGCATTGTGAAGCTCCAATGCATCTTTTGTTGGGTGTAATAATTTAAGAGTCTTTCTCACCTTATTGAAGAGTAGAAGCCTTCTACGGTCAACAGTTGGTGGTTCTGTTCTTCCGTATAAATGAGACACGAACTTTTCAATTGATTCAAGATTTCTATCCCGTCCAATACCATTTACAAGATATGGTTATTTCTCAAATTCTTTCCAACAAGTATTCTTCCCATGACCTTTGATAGCTGATGTTTTTTCGCAAGCGGTTGGAGCATCAACATTGAGCAGGTTATCTCTTATAGGTTGAGGTAGTCTTTGCGATACTGAATTTAAAGTGTAGCATTTGCATTGTTTTGCTGTTCCAGCTACCATCCCCACTTCAGAAGCCTTTGCACATATAAAATGCAACAATGGCAACATTACATCAGTATCCCTATAGATAACAATCGCTCTTTCATATGCTCTGCTGACATCTTCACGTGAATGCAGAATCAATCTGGTATCAGCCTCGTCATGGTTTCCTCTAAGCATTACATATTGTCTCCTTGTTGATTTGGCGAGTGTGACATAAAAGAATCCACCTCCTATTACCAACTCGTATTGTAGTAATATATCCTTCCCTTCCTGCATTATAAACTCTTATAGAAAGAGGGCAAGATCAGCCTTATTTTCATCTACTGCAATGAATCGTACAAACACTTCTGGGAGTGGGACATTATCTCTCTCAATGATCTTGCAAACTGGCTTCTTCTTGTCTAATCGGTTTAACCTGGTTCCTGCTTTGATAGACGCCTCCCAAAAGTAACGATTGAAAATCACGCAAACTCTTTTTGTATGCTCGCCAAAGTAAAATGTCACATATCACATAAAAACATGGGCGTGGTCACCAATGGTGATACATTAATCAGAGCCAGAAAAACTGCATGTCCATCAATCTTCACATATTTTTTCATCTCAAAAATGGGAACATCCAAGTATGTGGGATGTTCATTCATTAAAATACTGGTAAGTTCTTATTTTGTTGTTGCGTTCATCTTACCTCCTGGCTTAGCTTATGAGAATGGGATTGGAGACAGTTCATGCTTTAATACATTAATAATTTCAACATTTTTACTGGCAGTTACATTACTAAGCAGTCGCTTAGGTAATATTATGTCAGCTTTGATAGTCTACTGTTTTTATCTGTTTTGTTAATAAGTACTGCCTTGTAAAGATCAACAAATGTTTTCTATTTGTACTTTTTAAGTACGGTATGAAACCCAACAGTTTCCTTAATAAGTCTTTCATTGGCATTGGAAACAACTTGCTGCTTTCCACGTTCTTGATCTGTTAAAATATCACAAGTCACTTCACTTGATGCAGCATCCTAGATGCTATTGATAACAGAGGCAATTAATTATCTGAGTAGATATCACTATCATCTCCGTCGGCCACGACATTGTCCTGTTCAAAAACATTAAATAATGGAATCTAGATTCATGGCCATTATTGTATCAATTCTTAGTTGATACAAGTGTTAAACACGAGGGAAGATCCGGAAAATATAAAATCAAATGTTACCACTAATCGGATTGCTAAGCTAGCTTGATTATGCACTGAAAAATGTTTTTGAGAAAATTGAAAATTTCTGTGTAATTTGGCTATATATTTACATGTAATATGACATTTTAGATGTTAATTAAAAGGTTTCCATACAGTTACATTGTATCTAATTTAGTTTCATTTGATAGTTTTACTAATTCTACACTGAATCCATGCAAAACTCAAAATTACCCATTTCAACATTATTTGACCCTATTTGACCTTGAAATTAATCGTTGAACTCAAAATCAAGCGTGGTATCCACCCACATCGTTTATCACATTATGTGTGTGATTGTTATATTATGGATGCCTGCTATTAACAGAAAATGCCGATGAATTATATATATATATATATATATGGCTGGCGTACTAAAATGGATTTAAAATACAGGGTTGCGACATCACCCGTGGTATATTACTGTCTCGACACGTCCATACCAAAATCCAAGTGGCCTGAAAGTAGATCAAATGTCAAAGGTCAATCTGTGGCAGCTCATCGCTCTATCTACTTACTATATAAAACTAAAAGTTTATTTTATTAATTGTTTATAAAATTGGGGCCAGCATTTTTTTTCTGATAAAGACTGGATATTATATAATTTAGGCTTTGTTAGCCAAGAGGTAAAATTGAGTATGAGATAAGAAACAAAATATAAAAATTTGTTTATCAATAATATACATAATATAATCGTGTTCTAACAGATGTTTGAGAAATTGTTGATAAGTATGAAATTATTTTAAAAAATACCTAGTTTGGTATTTATAATAATTGTATGAGAATCATCCCCAAACAAAGTATTTATTTAAAGTGTCATAGAAAAAACAATCAATCCTAATTAAGTAGGCCTAAGATAAATTTTAACTTTATGTAGTTCTTGGTTTTGGAGTTTCCCGAATATACGTTCTCGTGGTCTAAGAAGTCTGTCTCGCAATGGATCTAAAATTAGAAAAATGTAATATCTTTTAGCTGTTGATTAAAAAAAGAAGTCTGAAGTGTACATGGTGAGGTATACCCGAGTACATATACTAACTTAAGGATTTTCTAGGCTTCTCTTTCTCGGAGTAAGTTACATTTTGAGTCCCATGTTGACATCAATCATGCAACATCTGAAAAAAAAAAATCCTTGCCTGAAGTACTCACCATAAGATTTATTTGAGCAGGTAAGTCAATGACAAATTTCAGGTGTTTATGTTTCTTGGTTTATGAGATACCCAAAACTGTGCCCAAATGGTCTGGCACTCGAAAGTAAAAATAAATTATCAAAGTCCACATCTTCAAGTTTCCTAAAATAAATGTATAAATGTCTTCGATTTGGACTCGCTCGTTAAGTAATGTAAATTCAGACTACAGATAAAAGTAAAAAAAAAAAGTGTACACCTTTAGGTAATTTGGAAATTTGATTTTAAGGTTATGGCTTTCACATAAATTCCTTTGCTACTTTGAAGCTACCTGCCTCGGTGGTGTAGTTGGCTAACGCGCTAGTCGTGTTGAGCTCGACCACCGAGGACGGGGAGATCGAGGTTCGAATCTCGGTCGGGTGAACTGGGGGTGGTTTTTCCTAAATGGTTTTCCACTCTCCCTCCACGCAAATTCGGGTTCACTTCCTCTAAATTCAACCCTCCCAATTCCTAATCCATTAGCGTAATTAGTACTTAAGCGTATAACCCGAACGGGTAGTAAGACGCGGTGCTAAATATTATTATTATTATTATTATTATTACTATGAAGCTGCAACTGCTTTTTAGTGGGAGAAGTCGTCTGTTTGACTGAATACATCTATGTAACTATAAGATAAAATGAAGTAATGATATAAAGCATTACCTGTATATATATATATATATATATATATTACTATCTACTGAAACACATTTTAACTACTAAAGTGAGACCGAAATAACAAACAAAACCCAACTTTAATTAATCTTTATATTTAAGATTTAAATAGTTCCTTTAATTTCTTCCAGTTTTTGAAGTAGATATTTCCCTTGATAATCAATTTGTGAAACATCATCAAGGCTATTGGTTTTAATTACACTGCTCATCCCTCTTAAGACACAGGTAATTTATCAAGGGATTCAAGCCCTTTCAGGAAAATATTACACGTACAAAAACCTCAGCCCAATATAGATTATGTAGCTCTCTAATTATAAGTGAATAGGCCCAATAAATAGACCCATAATATATCTCGAAAAGTTGAAAACCATCTGTTGTATTAGGTAAAATGTTACTGCTTATTCCTCTCAGTGATGAATGATTTAAAACTTTCCTAGATATATTGTACATATATATGGAAAAAAATTACATTCATATATATTTTATATTTCCCTAGTTATAAGTGAAAAAAGTGAACACATTTATATAAAAACTCTCCTTTATGTGTGGAAAACCAAAAGTTATAATGGTTTTAAATTCACTGCTCATCCACCTAAATAATTCAGCCAAATCTATAGGCCTACATTAAATCTCTAGTTTTTTTTAGCACCGCATCTTACTACCCGTTTGGATTATACACTAGTTATTTAGCTTTAAGCAAAAAAAATAGGTAAATAAACTTTATTTTATCTTAATATATACATTTAATAATTTTGGATTATGATTACTATTTTATCCGATTATGTTTATTCCCACTGTAAATTTTTAGTAAATGCACTACATCTATTACAATCCCTTTTCGAAATATAATATTAGAAGCTTGTTTTTATAAAGTTATGTAAGCCTTGCAATGTTTAATATACAGGATTCGGAACTCTTTGTACAAACTTTAATGGGGGATAAGAAACACTAAAACATTTTTTCGTAAATGACTGTAAATGTCCACAGACGTCCCTCTTTAGTGCTAGAGGGAACAGTTATTACATAAATGAAAGGCAATGTTATCTCAGACAGCGTCAACGCATTGATTGTCGTACATTTTCAAATATTATCCAGCCCCATATGCTAGCTGCATGCCATATATCTCAGAATCCATGAAATACTCAATGCTCAACGTTACACGTACTAAGTCGCTTTACAAATGTCTACGGCAAAAAAAAAAGAGCCACTTGACTTGCCGCCCAACAGCACCCTCTAGCACTAAAGGGTAACGTCTATCTCTGATTAAACTTTGTACGGATCATTTAGAATCAGCCTGTATATTACTGTGTGTACGCAAAATAAAAATGTTCGAATTTATTGACTTGTTCAATCAACTTTCTTTATTTTGATAGATAAAACTATATTAAAAAATTATACAATAAGAGTGTTTGTATGTATAAATAATCATTATGTAGTTAAAAGAGTGTATTTATCGTTTTAGAAATTACATTATTCTTTGAATGTCAACACTTATAAACCTTTACTATTATCGGTAGTGAGACAACCGTTCAATAGTGACTCATGTAAATCAAATGATCATGAATATGAATAAACTTCTCTGGTTCTACAAACTTTTATAAGTGTCAGGTACCACCCCAACTATACTGTATATGATTTCTAGAGAAAGTTTATAATTTCTTTCCCAGAACCAACAGCACAAGTTTTACTTGACTTTTCTTTATTAAAATAAATAAATAAAATCTTCTGAAGCTACTTAACATTTTACTTTTAGTAAATTGTCATATCTATCTTTTTATTAAACGTTAAATAACATCTACTTTTTATAATATTTTTAGCAAGGCCATTGCCAGGAGGGTTTTGAGGTTTCAAATCCCCCCGAAACTTTATGAACAAAATTTATTGTAATGATACTGATTTGGACCGCTCTCATATATTTAAAAATTCATGGATGAAGGTATTTTTCTTCAATAATTTGTATGTAAATTATCCTTTTAAGACTTCATCCATGGATAATCACGCACTTTCCAGAAATAATGTAGAAAGATTGCACCAATAAAACCTATTTTTTATTTCAAAATTTAACTCCGTTGTATTTACCAAACAAACAAGAGACGTTAGTTTCCTATACCCAATATGAAGCTAGCCTTCAAGACACCTGTCACAGGGACGCTTTAGATTTGTATGTTTTGAGACTGGTCACGAGAGGTCAAAGGGGCAAGGGGTATGTCATATATAAGAGTAGTCACATAAATCTATAGAGTGCCGGCGACATAAACCTAGAGTACGTGTAATATCACGACAGTATTGCTAACTTATATACAAAGAATACTAAAAAAATAACCCGAATTTCATGAAAAATTGTATAAGAAGTTAAAATCACTCCAATAAATCGTGGGCAACATTAAAAGTTGTATTTATTCAAGTAAAATATCGTAATAATTGGTGCTCGATTACGGGGCTATAATTACCAATTATCACAAATTAAACCATAACACTTTAATTGGCACCCAAAGCGCAACAGTAACGTCATAATTGGCGCTCGATCACGGGGCTATAAATACCAATTATCACAAATTAAACCGCAACACTTTAACTGGCACCCAACGTGCAACCGTAACAATATAATAATTGGAGCTTGATCACGGGGCTATAATAACCAATTTTCTCACAATAAATTCAAGAAAGTTGTTATTGGCTCCCAATCGCCGGACAGTTATATCTTAATAATATCGTATCGTAATAATTGGCGCTCGATCACTGGGCTATAGATACCAATTATATCTCGATCAAACCATATCGTAATAATTAGCGCTTGATCACGGGGCTATAAATACCAATTATATCTCGATCAAACCGTAACGTAATAATATATGGCTTTATTTATGGTTCCAACAATATCAAAACTCAGATACAAGTGCAAATTAGGAGGCTGTGTTGCCATAAAAAGAATTTCTTCAGAGAGATTCTAGAAGTGTTTAGTATTTTGAGTTTTTTCTAGCTTATGGCAATTGGGGGATGTGCCTACCAACCCCACCTGAAATGATTGGCAGTCCATGCTAATTATTTTAATGTTATTCAATTAATGTATGTTAAATTAAATTAATTTTGGTTTCTAATAGTAGATTGAAAACTATTTTCAAACATGCTTGGAGACACACTCTCTGCAATCTTTTATAAAAAAATTATTATATACAATAATATAAATTACCGTGAAAATTATTTTATATTCTACATTGAAGTATAAATAATCGTAATTGGGATGTATTTTCCCACGTGCAAGACAAATCACATATTTATTTTAAAGAAAACAGTTGGTTTGAATTTATTGTTTCAAGCGAAGTCAATGATTCATAATCACTTGGGTTAAAATGTTTCGTAGACAATAAAACATGAATATGAGCCCCAGATTTTACCATCCCTCCTTCATAAATGTGTTCATTTTTTGAATTTTTGGATCTCATGTGAGATTTTTAATCTTTTAAATTAAGAATATGATATGGTTTCCTCCCCTTTACTCTAATATATAGAGGAGGTAACGATATATATTACAAGGTAAATGTATAAAAAGGTAGAGATAGAGAAATGTTTCATAAGAGTAAGAGAAATTAATAGGTAACAATAATAGATTTTTTATACAAATAACATAAATAGGTGATATCGGGTTACAATTGATAAAGAAGATTGAATGCGGGACCAAAGAATAATAAATAGTAATACATTTCCGTTAAATTGGCTAGGAAAAACAAGTAACTCTTATAAGAACAACATTAAGTTTTAAACCGACAAATATGATAGGGTTTAACAACTTCAAACTTATAGGAACTTCCCGTAGCACGGGAGAATACGTGTCCAAGACGACACGGTAACAGCCAAAAGGAAGTTAAGCAGATACAGAGCATTGGATTCCAAAACAGCCGGGCTAGCACCAGACTTCCACCAGAAGGGTCTAAACAGAAAACATGGTGAATTAATTACCATTAAAAATATAACAACAGATCCTATAGTTTTAGAGTTACTAAACTAAATGTCGGCCAAGCTATCTAGCTTATCTTGAAATTAAGAAAGGTCCCATAGACACCCTAGATAATAGATGGTAAGAGGACGGTCTGTCCATTACATTAGCAGATGGCTAACAATCAGGTGTCAACACAAAATTGTACTATGTCCGGTCCTTTCCCAGTGGGTACTGCCAGAGCAATCTATAGTACATTTATGCCACTACCCACTGCCTGAGGTATATATCAAGCTTAGTACACACCAACATTAAATACCTGAACAAATGAGGTACCAACAAGGGGCGAATTAAAATACTATCTGAGCGGGCCACTATACAAAACTAGCCGTGTTCCGCACTTTGTGCACCCAAAATAGTAACACAGAGAAAGGGGTGCCAACTAGAGTGCTGTGAGATACTGACCTAACTAGGTCCTCAAATAAGGGCGTTAGATAACCTCCTTATAGCCATACAAAAATTCGAACACGTGAGCATGACGTCCTCGGCGTCATGGGATATTGTGAAGTCATAAGGACTTAATACTGAATAATGAACTTATGGAAAAGAGGAAGCTTAAAGCAAGGTCCCTATTATATATAGAGCTTAAAGTTCCTGTATTTAAGCTATGTCATATGAACATAGGGAAAATATACAGTCAAACTATCTGACTAAAGAAATTAAGTCAATTTGACACAAAATCAAATTATGTCATTCTGACAAAAACAATAAGTCTGAGGGACTTAGGTAACATTATAGCCGCTTCGACTAACCAGAGCTAAGTCAGAAGGACACAAAAACTAAACTTAGTCACTCTGACTAAAACAACAAGTCTGAGGGACTTAGATAACATTATAGCCACTTCAACTAAAAAGAACTAAGTCAGTCCCCTTGACTACCACAACAAGTCTGAAGGACTTGGACATTTGTTGAATACTTGGAACATCAGATGATATTCCCTCGGCGTCAAGGTGGTGAGACCCACGACCCATCCGTACTCCTTCAGGTGCTGCAGCAGAGGTTCCTCCTTCGAGGATATAATATGATGAACTTCATCCTGTGAACCTAGGGGTCACCCGTTATATACTCTTTTTTCTGACCCTAAACGGGACCAAATATGGGCATGTAATGAGGAAAAAGGAAGGAAGGAAGGGGGAGGTGGGAATAGTGGAGAAAGAGTTGCCAAGGAAGTCCGATAGGACAGCAGCGCTCGTAGCTCGAGGCATTGAGCCAACGACAGTCAGGTCCCGCTTCAACATCGGGTGTTCAAGGGTTCAAACGTCAGTTAAAACTGCCACGCCTTCGCTTCCGCCATACTTGCAGAATAGTTTGTCAAAGCATGGAGTTTGTATCCGAGAACATCCACTTAATGTAAGTAGAACACAAATGATATTATTGCAGAATATATCAGTTTTAATTCTCTTCTTTGCATTCCTTTATTTCAGTTTAGTATTTTTGTGCAGATTACGGTTTGTTGATGTTATTTCACTTGAGTGACATGCTACAAATAGGCCTAGGTATTGTAATCGCGAACATTTTCAACTTCTAGATTAAGATGAATCTTTACGTTTTATGTGTGTTCAAATCCAAATAAATGGTACGGCACACCGCACAGACTTTCTCTCTCTTTCTATAAACTCGTAAGATTTCTGAACGGAATAATGTACATTGTATCATCACCACTCCACATAAGAACACGCATAAAATAATATACAATGATATAGAATCAATGAGAAAAGAGGCGCATCTTTGTCCA
>CABFWB010002227.1:39862-51852 GCA_902151455.1 Timema bartmani | reverse complement strand
TCTTAGGTGGACAAAGATGCGCCTCTTTTCTCATTGATTCTATATCATTGTATATTATTTTATGCGTGTTCTTATGTGGAGTGGTGATGATACAATGTACATTATTCCGTTCAGAAATCTTACGAGTTTATAGAAAGAGAGAGAAAGTCTGTGCGGTGTGCCGTACCATTTATTTAAATTTAGTATTTAGATGTTACAGGGCAATGCCAAAACTGTGCACTTGTTTTTTTTTTGCTAAATATATGTCTAAGGTAAAATTATTGATGAGTGATTTTCGAAAATTATAAATATTTTGAAAATGGGTCCATTGATTTTGTTTAAAATGTATATTTTGGGAGTGTTTTTGACATAACAAATACAACTTTTAAGTTTAATACGTACTTGGTTTTTGGGGTTAAACTTGTTTATGGGTAGCATCGTGATGACTTTGTTTATAACATTCGAGTATTCTAAAAATTGCGCTAACAATTTAACTCCAATTGGGTATCTTATGATTCTTTACATTTTAAATAATAAATATATGTATATAGATTTGGTTTTCTAAATACAGTCATTTTATAGTAGTTTATAACTGATTGAGTTTGGTAGAGTTAAAAAAAAATAGCTGTAACTATTTTGTTCAAAATTGGTATCAGGAGACTATTTTTCATGATGTGTATATTATATATATATAATATATGTTTATTTTCCTATAGTTAATTAACTTAAGGTTAGTTTGTCTAAAACAAATTATAGAAGATTTTAAATTTTTTGGAATTGTGCTTGAAGATTGAGAACAAAATGTGCATATGGGGATAGTAAATCATAATAATTTAGAATACGTTTCTATTTTTACATATTACAAATAATTTTAGGATAGTCTACAAAAAACTTATTTTTGAAATTCGTTAAAAATATTTCATAAATTTATTATAGGCCTATATTATTTCAACAAATTATGTATATAAAAAAAGTTAAAATCACTAACAAAATTATGTGTTTGTTTTATAAGGAAAACTTAAAGAGAATATTGAAAATCTATTTTTGAAAATTTTATTTCAAGCTAAAATGCATAGTAAAAAAAGTTTATGTGATTGTGTCGTACTATATATTTTGTGTGAGACTAAAATCATACAGTGCAAAAGTTTTTTTCTCTGCTATTTAATTACTCCTTTAAGATGTATTCAACTCATCAAACTGCTGTTAACACAATACATTTATCTATAGAACAATATATATAGAAAACCCGAACGGTTAGCAAAACGCGGTGCTAAAAAAATTACTTATACAGAAAAGTCGATTCTTATTTTAAATATAGTCAATTTAATAGACTCAATAAAAACCCGGACCAAGGGAAATATTTGTATTACAATATTAGCAATATTATTAATTACATAATATACAGTGTTCATCGAATTCATTCTAGTTTGTATTGAGCTTAATTAAGCTTGGTCATGATTTCATGAAACAATGTAAGCCCAAAAGAAATACTATTTAAATAAACCTTTGTTGCCAAGCGGCCTCATGGTCATGAGATTACGTCACGCAGGTGAACGTATTTAAGCAAAAATACTGATTGGTGGAAGTTAATAGGCACCAAGAAAGCCTCATGACATTACAACCGATGTTACATCACAACAATTATCAGAACATAATATTGTGAATCTTCCTTTCGCTTATTCACGTAATTTATACACATATTCACGTTGTTAATTGGATACTAGCTTTAAGCGGGCATATCTAGTACATTCCTTTAATTTATAATATTATACTCTATATAAATCATTTAGTCTACTATATCAAAAGCCTAGCTTATTCAACAAATATTTCCATCTGCTACCATTGTTCCAAATAATCTGTTGATCATCACCTACACTCTCTTCCCCCTCCTAGATAATGTTAAGATGGCATTCCATTCAATTTCAGTAAACACCCTATAAGCTACGACTACTATAATACTTATTTTCATTTTTCTAATAACCTAATTGACGTGTGCAACATATACAAGCAAGGTTTCACATCAAAATTACTGCAAAAATGATGTTTTATACTATGGAACGAAAATACAATGTCGTATAAGACTTCGATTGAATATCTAGAATGGGTCTTGATACTAAGAATACCCATGATTCCATCAGCCCTGCCCTTCCAGTTCAATGCATGCAGTTTCCTATCAAAGTTTGCCATTCGATGAGCATCAACATAGCGCAAGGACAAACCCTCAATTTGTCAGGTGTTGAGATCTGCTGCTAGTATTTCTCACACTAACAACTATAATTAATGTGGTGTGTTCCCGTGATAGTTCTATCAGCAACCTATAACTGCTCGGTCCTGATTACAAAATCAATTACGTCATTTACAAGGAGGCCTTCGCTCAAATTTTATTATTCTATTTCCTTCAATTAACACAGATGTATAAATGGAAAACTATAAGAACAAGTGAATAATTTTGTTTATATGGGCAGAATGTTCTGTAAAAATGGAAGGATATACAGTATAGTGAAATTTAAAGACGGGTGAATGGATCTCGGGAAGTCACTGGATGTATGTGGACTATTGAAAATAATGAAGTAATATCCAACGAGTCAAAGATGGCAGTATATAAAAGTATGTTAACGCCAACATGGTTATATGGATGTGATGTGTGGGTTTGTCATGAGAAACACATAAGCAAGGTGAATGGGGTTAGAATGAGAAATAAATGTATGTAGAAAAACTCGTATAGACAGACTCAGTAATGAATGGGTGTTGAAGGATTTTAGTTTAGAAGGGAATCCAATAGGTCAATGTGAAAGAAGCGTCCTAATTTGGCTTAGCCATGTAGTAGATAGGATGAGTGTGGATAGAGTGACAAAGCAAACATATAAAGGTAGTGTGTAGATCAAAAGGAAGGGGGAGGCTATGTAAGACGTGGTTAAATGTTGTAGATGAATGTGTGAAAAAGAGAAACATTAAGGGCCACCGCGTACTGGGCGACCAACTAGCGCGACCAACCACGTGACCAGCCGTTGTGATCTTTTAGACACCAGCGACTTGCTCCGCGACCAAGGAAGCAACCGGCCACGTCAGTCATTGGCCAACTGGTCGCCTGCACACCGCTCGCCATCCCAGTGGTAGCCACGTCAGTCATTGGCCAACTGGTCGCCTGCACACCGCTCGCCATCCCAGTGGTCGCCACGGCCAGCTGGTCGCTGCAGTCAAGTGCACGCTGACCCATTTACAACAAGCATTGTCGCTGGTCGCGGGTAATGCGGCTGGTCGCCCAGTGCGTGGTGGCCCTAAGAGTTTTAAGAATAAAAGAGAAAGTATGATGTATGGATGTTGTTGAAGGGAAGGGAGTATGAAAGGGGAGGGAAGTGTGGAGAAAGTTAGTGAGAATATATTAAATACAAAGTCGTTGTTTTATGAGCTACTTGCACAATTTCTTGGCTGGCCCGCAAGGGAACGGCGTGGTGATTATATACGTATTATGTATGTATGTATGTATGTATGTATGTATGTAATGTATGTAATGGAATGTATGTAATGTATTAATATACGTAATGTACGTAATGTAATGTAATGTAATGTAATGTAATGTAATGTAATGTAATGTAATGTAATGTAATGTAATGTAATGTAATGTAATGTAATGTAATGTAATGTAATGTAATGTAATGTAATGTAATGTAATGTAATGTAATGTATGTATTCTTTGTGTCTAATCTTAAAGTAGATATAACTACACTACAGTGAATTTTTTGATTATGAAGATACGTCTTTTATCTACTCCATATTTCTCATCATGGTGATCTTTACATAATACGTTGCGTGGTTTCTTCTTTGAGCGAGAAATTAAAATTCTACATTATACGTTGCGTGGTTTCTTCTTTGAGCGAAAAATAAAAATTCTACATTATACGTTGCGTGGTTTCTTCTTTGAGCGAGAAATAAAAATTCTACATTATACGTTGCGTGGTTTCTTCTTTGAGCGAGAAATTAAAATTCTACATTATATGTTGCGTGGTTTCTTCTTTGAGCGAGAAATAAAAAACTCTGGGATAAACAACGTTATTATTTTAGTGAATATGTTTTAAAAACTGACACTTATGCGAGCAAAGCTTCGGGCTAGTGAAAGTTTCAAATATAATCAATTTTAAAATAATATATTATGATATCAAACTCTAAATACAAAAATATACGTTTGACAAGTGGTTTATAAAAAAGGCATTTGCATAAACATTCTATCTAAGATACTGCAGGGGTGCGAATATTTTTCTCGTAGTTAATGTTAATGATGTGTAAATTAACAATACTAAATTCGCCTATATGTCAGATTTGCTTACACAAGTTTTTTTATACCTTAAGTAAAAGTATGTGTTGTAATAAATGTATTTTCCCTTGAGCAGATATCAAATCTCAAAATCAAATCCACGATCTTGTTTGATTTAATGGTAGAATATTTTACTTACATTATACGTCTGGGCAAATAGTGCTAGTTAAACAATATCACTTGATAACTGGAATAAATACCAAGCTTTTGGATGTGCGCGTCAATGTTCTATCAACGGACTATCCTGGCCCTCCACATTTAGTGTTGATTTTACATGTCGAATCTAAAAAAAAAGTTCTTTTCGAACAAATTAAACTATAGAAATAAATATTAAATTTTATCAACTCGTTTAATGTGACAAAGCAAATATATGACACGTTTGGCTTTAATATTTTAGTATTTTCTTTAAAGTTAAAAGGTCACCGGGTATTCTTTAAAGAAGCAAAACTCTCTTAGTGGAAGTAATACGACTAACGGTCTCAATTTACTATTCTTTGTGCAGATTTTTCTACCAACTTAATATATGATGTGAAATTTTTTATTCAATATTAGACCTACTTAAGATAAATTTTCATTTTTCTGAAATAGCTCCTTTTATATTTTATCCCAATAGAAATTTAATTTACAAGTAAGCACTCTCTTTTTAATTTTACACACTCTTAGGAAAACAATTTTTGTGGATTTTCATAAATGTTTTTAGACTCTTCCTCCATGTACACTGTCTCCAAATATTCTACCATCCTCATTCATAGTCCATAAGCATAATTAATGTTTTCGCATAGCCCGTATGGGTACTAAGATGCGATAAAAAATAAGTTAAACAAATAAAATAACTTTAAATAATTGTGGTTTCAATTTGATTTTTTGACTTTATGTTTATTATTTATATATCAGGGCCATGAAGTAATGGATCGAGTGGGCTCTATCCCATCAATATATTCAAACTGATCTCACTTCATAAAATTGACATCCGGTCTGCGATTCCTGAGCACATTTACAGTAATGGTTTTCCCATCCAGCTTTACAAGAAATAAATGGTACGGCACACCGCACAGACTTTCTCTCTCTTTCTATAAACTCGTAAGATTTCTGAACGGAATAATGTACATTGTATCATCACCACTCCACATAAGAACACGCATAAAATAATATACAATGATATAGAATCAATGAGAAAAGAGGCGCATCTTTGTCCACCTAAGAAAATTTCAAACAGTTTAATGTCTTCCAAAAGGGTCAACACTTCGTATTAAAATTTCGATTTCTGGTTAAAATTTTAACATTTTAAAAGACGTTGCAGATCTTCAAGTCATCGCATTGATATTTAATTATTCATTTATACATTTTGACCAATAAAAAATGTAAATATTGACTATTGAGTCTAAAATGGAGATAGATCATTGCTATGCAAACATTTCTCCTAAGAGATTTAAGGAAAAATAACATACTTTTTTTAGATACTTACTTATATTTAATTACTCTATGGCATTGGAGTATTATTGCGTTAAGACTTAAGTAGTATATGTTTACAACTAAAGCTCACAAAATTGTATTAATATATTTGCAAATATCTCAGAAACTGCTGTTTTTATAAAAATATATGTCAAATAAAAGTTTTTTATTTCTAATAGTCCTACAATTTTGCAATGATAAGTTGTTTAGTTTCTCCAATAGTTGTGGAGATACGGAAATTAACGCTTCTGTAATGTACCCTAAAAATCATTTTCATAGGAAAATGAAAATAGCCAGTTTATTTATAATCTTAATCAACGCCTAGATACGAATTTTAATCAAAATCGTTTAAGCAGATTTTGAGAAAACCAAATTTTTCTCTTTTCGCCCTTCAGTAAACTACCCTTAATTTTAAGTTTTTATAGACACACAGACAGACGGCATTGCAAAGACTATTTTTTAGGGTTCGGGGGGTCATGAGACGTCGACATCCATCAACATTTCAGGTTAGTTTTTTTTTTACGGTCGCAATACTTAAACTTTAATGTCCAAAAAGTTAAAAAAATTCATATAATTGCGTATATATTGAAAGTTATTGATTTTATAAAAATATGTTTCGGATAAAATATCTGTATTATAAATATATATACATATTTGTAATGCTAAGTAATTTCATATCTCAAATAGTTTCGGAGCTATTATAAAAAATGTTAATTGACGCATCAGACCGGAGCCCTTAAAGCCATTTTGCCGAAATATTGAGGGTAGCCATTTTGTTTGGAATATTTATTAATGTTTATAAATGAAATTTAATCAAAATCGTTAGAGCCGATTTTGAGAAAATCGACTTTTTCTCTTTTTGCCCTTCAGTAAACTACCCTTAATTTTAAGTTTTAATAGACACACAGACAGACGGCATTGCAAAGACTATTTTTTAGGGTTCGGGGGGTCATGAGACGTCGACATCCATCAACATTTCAGGTTAGTTTTTTTTACGGTCGCAATACTTAAGCTTTAATGTCCAAAAAGTTAAAAATATATATATAATTGCGTATATATTGAAAGTTATTGATTTTATAAAAATATGTTTCGAATAAAATATTTGTATTATAAATATATATACATATTTGTAATGCTAAGTAATTTCATATCTCAAATAGTTTCGGAGCTATTATAAAAAATGTTAATTTACGCATCAGACCGGAGCCCTTAAAGCCATTTTGCCGAAATATTGAGAGTAGCCATTTTGTTTGGAATATTTATTAATGTTCATAAATGAAATTTAATCAAAATCGTTAGAGCCGATTTTGAGAAAATCGACTTTTTCTCTTTTTGCCCTTCAGTAAACTACCCTTAATTTTAAGTTTTAATAGACACACAGACAGACGGCATTGCAAAGACTATTTTTTAGGGTTCGGGGGGTCATGAGACGTCGACATCCATCAACATTTCAGGTTAGTTTTTTTTACGATCGCAATACTTAAGCTTTAATGTCCAAAAAGTTAAAAATATATATATAATTGCGTATAGATTGAAAATTATTGATTTTATAAAAATATGTTTCGAATAAAATATTTGTATTATAAATATATATACATATTTGTAATGCTAAGTAATTTCATATCTCAAATAGTTTCGGAGCTATTATAAAAAATGTTAATTTACGCATCAGACCGGAGCCCTTAAAGCCATTTTGCCGAAATATTGAGAGTAGCCATTTTGTTTGGAATATTTATTAATGTTCATAAATGAAATTTAATCAAAATCGTTAGAGCCGATTTTGAGAAAATCGACTTTTTCTCTTTTTTCCCTTCAGTAAACTACCCTTAATTTTAGGGGTAGATATCCAATTCCAAAAACCCCTCGGGGCAACCCTATGAAAACCCTAGATATCAAGTTTCAGCTCAATCGGTAAAATAGTTTAGGCTCTAGTTGGAGGTACAGACAGACAGACAGACAGACAGACAGACGGAAATTCAAAAACCACTTTTTCGGATTCAGGAAGTCATGAAACGTCAAAATTCATCAAAATCTCGAGTTCGATTTTTTTGACGATCACAATACTTTCTCTACCTGTAAGATAGAGAGAAAGTAAAAACACTCGAGATGTTAGAATATACTCAAGAATACGGGCCTTTAACAAAGATTTAGGCCCTAGTCGTGGCCAACGTCCCGTTGCACTTTTAACATATATATGGTACCGCAACCTGCTACAAGAGCGCATGGCGTTACTGCGATTACATTAAACTATGCAGTTATCTCAAATACCTCACAGTAGTAAATCACATTAAGGGCGCCATTAACTTAGAGGAAAATTTTTTCACATTACAATATTTTTGATAGGAATGGACTCTTTGATGTTTATAAACCACATAAATAATTCTCTAATATATTAAAACTGTCCTTTGTGGCACTAAAAATACGTTATGGCATTTTTAAAATCAAGGCTGGCTCATGTATTCTATGGATTTTACATTAACATCACTATAATTCCAACAATAATAATTAGTGTGGGATCAAGCGGGAAGGGTACCGGGCAATTAAAATACCTGGTGTGGACCTACAGGAACAGGTTGAGGTAAATTGGTAATGATCAAAAACAGAACAGGTAGTTTTAGTAATAGCTATATATTTAAATTCCGGGAATTTAAGATTAACTATATAAAAGGCATATCGTAAAATGAACTGCAGAAAAAGTCCTGATTTATAGTAGAATAAGATGTCAGGACAAATGAATAAGGAAGTTGAAAAAAAAAAGTATAATAACTTCTTTGGAAAAGAGAAAATATATAATTTCCATAAATACGCTTTAATTTATCAACTGACAGTGTAAGATTGCTACAGGTATAGATAGACTAATTTCGTAACTATTTGCTTCATTTTGACGATAACCATATTGTTTTAAACCATTAGCAAAGTAAGTTCCTTTTAATCTATTTTTGACATCTAGGTCAAGTCTAGTTATATTTTCTTTTATTTTTATGATGAAATAAAGTGATAAAGAGTGCTCAAATTAGTTTGTGCTCTAGCTGTGTGGGTATCTTGGGAAATATTGGTGTGGTTATTTTAATATATTTAATTTGATATTTTCTGGGTGGAATTTTTATCAAAAGGCTTTGTTTTATAACTATTGCTCTGTTAATAGATGCTTTTTAAATAAACCATTCTTAACGAACATGACAATATAATATCGTGAGGGTGACCTGGTGGTCTAGGAGTAAGGTGTCAGACTTCTGTGTTGAGGGTCCGGGGTTCAATCCTAGGTCCCGGCACAGATTTAACTGGTTGCCAAACCCTTCCTTCACCTCTGACAAGATATGTATTAATCACAACTTGTGAATGTGAGGAATGCCAGGCCTCCACCGTCCTCCACCGTGGTTCGGATTCCACGTTAAACTGTAGGTCCTCCATTTCATCTCACAATCACCCTACCATTGCACACTAACGCAAGTGCATATAACCCGAACGGGTAGTAAAACGCGGTGCTAATAATAATAATAATAATAATAATATCGTGAGAGTACTATTTTATTCCCGCGGAGTTAGCTAACGCGCTAGTCGTGTTGAGCTCGACTGCCGAGAACGGGGAGATCAAGGTTAGAATCTCGGTCGGGGTAAACTGAGGGTTGTTCTCTCTAAATGGCCTTCCACTCTCCCTTCACGCAAATTCGGGCTCACTTCCTCTATATTCAACCTTCCCAATTCCTAACCCATTAGTGTAATTAGTACTTAAGCGTATAACCCAAACCGGTAGTAAAACGCGGCTCTAAATAAATAAATACTATTTTTATTTTGTTTTTGGCCTCTACCCTTAATATAAACCAGCTATAAACAAAATTTTGATTATAAACGAGAGAAGTTACAATTAAATTTATAACTTAATAATTTTGAAATAATATTAATGCAATTTCTAATTTCTATATAAATTTTAATTTTTTAGTTTCCTTGGGGTTATGCTTCAAATAGTTCATCATTCACTCATAACCTCTGAAATATATTAAGTATATATCAATTCACTGTTAAGTTCAAGATAAAATAAATAATTTATATTAATCCATCTTAACTAGAATGCTTGACTTTTTGTTTGGATGTATACAAACAAATCCTATTAACCGAGAAAATACACGTTCATGTATAGAAAATAAATGATATATTTTATTTCTACTTGTCTTCCTTCTGAGAAATGTAATTAAATTTTCATTTGTGTATAGTTAAAAAATTTGATAAATTCCAAAGTTTTTTGCAAGGTATGTTATTATTAGAACCGCGTCTTACTACCCATCCAGGTTATACGCACTTGCGTTAGTGTGTAATGGTAGGGTGATTGTGAGATGAAATGGAGGACCTACAGTTTAACGTGGAATCCGAACCACGGTGGAGACCTGGCATTCCTCACATTCACTTCAGAGGTGAAGGAAGGGTTCGGCAATCAGATAAATCTGTGCCGGGACTGAGGAATGAATCCCAGACCCCAGCACAGAAGTCTGACATCTTACCCCTAGATCACCAGGTAACCCTTCAAGGTATGTTAAGTTGAGTGAAACAAACACAAGTGTTGTATCAGTCCTCAAGCTTTCATTGACATTTTAACTGGGTATCCCAAAAATGATTTTCGTCACATTGTGGTGGTGTAACACATACAAGGTTATTCAAATCTCTAGGTAAAATAATATAAAGGCTGTAGTGGATGACAAGACAAGTATTTCCACTCAGTAAACTTGGGGGCTGATGACGCCAAATGGTGGCGCTATGAGACGTCAAAGATGGTGCTATATGCACCTGGAGGTTAGGCAACAAATGCAGCACGCCATGCAAACCAACACTGATATCACCATTCCCCACCCTTACACGCACGTACACACACACATACAACGTGTTTCTAAAACATTGCATCAAACTTTGGCAGGATACTCCTTGGGTGAAATTAGAATAATTCTCATAAGCTAAATATTATGAAAACTGCTTAGGGTATTACAACGAATCTTTGTATACTACTTATTGAAACCTTGATCATTAATAAATTAACTGTGCTGTTACCGTTACCCACCCCCCTAATGTATTCAATGTATCACTATGTAGAGAACAGGCCTAATTTAACCATGGCAATCATTTCAGATATGGTGGGATACAGCCCCAGAGTTCGGTAGGAAGACTTTCCACCGTGAAATTCAATATTATAGTTATACTTTTATTTATTTTTATTTAGCATTAGAGCCTAGCCAACTTTTACAAAAGACTGTATTTACTTTAATAATAATGTATTTAAAATAATCTAAATATTATTAAAAATTACACCTAGACATGGAAATAGAACCCCGTAAATTATATGTCAATGTCAAGTATAAATTATAATAACAGATGAATAGTAGTAATATTTTCATGAAAAAATTATTTTTGATAATAATATTAATACAGTAATTTTAGTTACAAAACATAAATATTTATAGCCTGGCTAACAATCTATTATAGTTTAGTTTTACTGTATATGTTGAATTATAGCGAGAAAAGGTTTGTGTTCAGAGTTTGTAGACCAATTGAGAATAACTAATTAGCGGTTTGACATGTTTATTAATATGCAGAAATAGACATTAATACAGATTACGAACAAGCAAACTATATCCATACAAGAGACAACAAGAGCGTACGTGCGCGGCAACAAGCATATCACTACCTCTCCTTAGTCTCTCTCTGACACTCTCACACACACACACACACACACACACTCACACACACACACACACGCGCGCACACATACACACACACACCAGTATCGCTTCCACTGCGCACATACCTACGCACCACAGATGTCGCTACATTTATATTAGCTGTAATATAAATTTACCTATACTTAAACACCCCTCCTTAAATTTATATTACAGTCCAACCTTAATCATAAACCAATTTATATCACATTCATTACATATCTGAATTTTTTAAACTTATTACGACCTAATGTCTTAGTGAAAATATCAGCCACATTTTCATCAGAATCAATTTTAACAATATCAATTCTTCCTTTAACATAACTTTCATTTACAAAATGATAATGTGTTTCTATATACTTCGAAATTTTACTTTCTCTCTATCTTACAGGTAGAGAAAGTATGGTGATCGTCAAAAAAAACGAACTCGAGATTTTGATGAATTTTGACGTTTCATGACTCCCTGAATCCGAAAAAGTGGTTTTTGAATTTCCGTCTGTCTGTCTGTCTGTCTGTCTGTACCTCCAACTAGAGCCTAAACTATT
>CABFWB010002227.1:25887-38691 GCA_902151455.1 Timema bartmani | reverse complement strand
ACATTTTTTATTGGTCAAAATGTATAAATGAATAATTAAATATCAATGCGATGACTTGAAGATCTGCAACACCTTATAAAATGTTAAAACTTTAACCAGAAATCGAAATTTTAATACGAAGTGTTGACCCTTGTGGAAGACATTAAGCTGTTTGAAATGTTCTTTGGTGGACAAAGATGCGCCTCTTTTCTCATTGATTATATATCATTGTATATTATTTTATGCGTGTTCTTATGTGGAGTGGTGTACGTGTACAATGTACATTATTCCGTTCAGATATCTTACGAGATTATAGAAAGAGAGAGAAAGTCTTTGCTGTGTGCCGTCCCATTTATTTTGTAAAATTACCATACTTAGCTATATTTATTGCACCAGAATTATATTCATACATTTTTATCGAAATATCTTTCACAACTTTTAATTCACTAACACTCTCAGACAATGCAACATACTCAGCTGATGTGGATGATTTAGTTACACTACTCTTTTTTTCTTAGATTTCCAAATTTCACATTTCCATACATTTTATTAACATATCCAGTCGTCAATTTTCTGTCAATATCATCTGCCCAATCAGCATCTACGTAACAGTTTAAGTTCTCTGCATTAACATTTCTATTAAAGGTTAACTTTAAATCTTTGGTCAAAACTAAATACTTTAATACCCTTATACCATATTTATAGTGAGTATTATTATAACAATTTAGAAATCTACTTAAATAATTAAGAATGAAACTTATAAAAAATCTTGTTCTTGACCTAATATATAAAAGAGCTCCAATTATATTTCTATACTTCATTTCATCACAGGCTGATTGTGTAGTTTCTAATTTTAAACTTTGTTCCATCGGAGTAGCATACAATTTAGAATTCTCAATACCATATTTCCTTGCTAAAGATAAGATATAATCTCTTTGATCCCAAGTCAATTTTCCTTTATCACATTCATAATTTATATTAATACCTAAATAAGTTTTTATTTTACCCAAATCTTTCATCTGAAATCATTCAAACAATAAATCTTTAACGAAATTTAACTTTGTTTTATCTTTACAACATATGAGCAAATCATCTCCAAACAAAATTCAATAGACATTATGATTGTTCTTATCGTTTAACATATTTAAGCAACAGTCATTCTCGCTTCTTACAAAACCTAAAATTTTCAAATAAGTATCGAAACACTCATACCAAGATCTTGGGCTTTCTCTCAATCCGTACAATGCTTTATCCAATTTTAGTACTTTATCCGTACCATCCTCATAACCACGTGGTTGTTTTACATAAACTTCTGATTTAACTTTTCCATTCAAAAACGCTGTTTCTACATCCATTTTCTCAATAATTAAATTATTCTGACAACAATATGACAATAACATTTTTAACGTTTGCATTATTGCTACTGGAGAGTATATATCATCAATTAAATCATTCTGCTGGTATCCTCTAACTTCTAACCTAGCTTTATAAACATTATTAGCCTTTTTTGTATAAACCCATTTAAAATCTAGTATTTTTTTTATCTTCTGGTTTAATAACAGACATCCATGTCTTATTTTTATTTGCGCAATTCATTTCCTTATCCATTGCATTTTTCCAATTTTTAGAATCCTAACTATTCATCGCATCATTATATGAAACAGGATTTTCCGCATTTACATAGTTTACATAAATAATATTACTATACACAAAATTATCATCATCAAGTCCAGCAGGTTTTCGTTTTTCTCTGGTTGATCTTCTCAACCCTAAATTTACATTTTGATCATTTATATTTCCATTTCTACCTTCATTTAAACCTATATAATAAGCCTCTCTTGACTCTTCTTTAAAACTTGTATAATTTGTACCATCTTCATTTATATCTACATGTCTTGCTATGACTATCTTGTCATTTAGTAAAAATCTATACCCAACATTTTCATAACCTACCAAAATACCTAGATCTGCTTTTCTGTCCCATTTTGAAATTCTTTTCTGTTCAGGCACTCTTACAAATACTTTACTTCCATACATTCTTAAATGTTCTATAGTAGGTTTCTCACCAAAAAATATTTCATAAGGTGTTTTGTTTTCTCTACAGTATTAGTAATTGTCCTATTTTTCAAATAAGCAGCTGTTTTGACTACTTCAGGCCAGAACCTATTATGTACTTTGGCCTCTGCTAATAAACATCTAGATATATTCATAATATCTCTGTTACACTTTTCTGCTGTACCATTTAATTCATGAACATATATATATGTAGTTTTGCTAGAGAAAAGGGAATATCACTATTCATATACTCCTTGCCATTCTCACATCTCAGTCTTTTTACCTTTTTTTCAGTCTTACTTTCAATTATATTTACATAGTCAATAAAACAATTGTATACTTCACTTTTAGATTTGATACAATACATTTTAGCTACCTTACTGTAATCATCTTTAAAAGTTAGAAAATATTTCTCACCGTTTAAACCCGTAGTACTGTGTGGTCCATTTAAATCAGTATGTACAATTTCAAATATTTCTTTTGCTCTAGTTCTCTCATTTTTAAATGGCAAATTATGTATTTTATTTTGCAAACATATTCCACATTTCAAATAATCAAACTCTATTTCCTTTGGCAAACCTTCAAGCATTTGTTTATCACACATTGTTTTTAGATAATTAAAATTTACATGTCCTAATGTTCTATGATATCTCTCCTTTTCTGTAATATCTAATTTGACTGTTATATTTGATTCAGTTTTTATAATTTCACTAGTCATATGATACAAATCATTTTTCTTACATGCTAAAGCAATTAAATTTCCATTTGGATTATATATTTTCGAAATATTTCCTACTGATACAATTTTATTTTTATTTGTAACTTTCCATTAACTAATTAAATTTCTATCCATTTATTTCACATAAAATACATTTATCATTTTATTTTCTACCATTTGACCATAAACATTGAATTTGTGTAAAACATTACCTATTTTAGTTGCCTTTAAAAAACGACCATCTTCAAATCTAATATTTACCAGTACTTTGAGTTCATCAAATTCATAAAAAATATTCAACATTATTTTATGACGTGATCAGAGCAACCACTATCAAGTAACCATTCTACTTTACCGACGCAACTATTAACTTCAACGTACGATTTTTTCAATCCGGGTCTTACCTCAATTTCCGTATTAAAACTGTTCGTATTACCGTCTTCATTTTGCTGTCCTTGTTGATTTTTCCTTTGTTGCCAACCACCAGCTCGACGATGTTGACTTGAGCCTCGACCGGCTCCTCTTCCGCTACCGCTGCCATGATGTTGCCAATGTTGTTGTTGCTGGCGTCCGCCTCCTTGCTGTTGAGCGCCGCCTCTGAGCTTCCACAAATTTCCGCTTGGTCTCATGCTCGTATACTGAGCCTTAAAATGTCCATACTTGACACACTTAAAACACGCTTTGTCTTTTTTTCTTTCAGCCTTAAATGCACTTGAACTGTTTTTGCTTCCTTTCTCTTTTTTTTTTAATTCAACCATTTTTATTTTACTTTTTACATATTCAACAGTTTGACCACTTTCTTTCAGTACATCAAATAAATCACCAACATAGCTTAACGAATTTGGAAGCATTTTAATCATATAGCTCAGTTTTCCTTTTTCACTTAAATTGGCACCTGTACTTTTAAGTTCGTTCACTAACTTTTCAAACTCAGTAAAAAAGGCACTCGAATCTTCAAAGTTTTTTAACCTCAGTTTATCTCATCTATTTCGTATACAAATTTGCAGTGCAGTAGATTCCTTTAAGTACATTTCGTCGAACTTTTTCATAATTCCATACGCCGTCTCTTTGTCTTTTATAAACTGTAACTGATCATTCGAAATACCACTGTATATCACATTGATTGCCTTCAAGTCCTTTTCACTCCCCTCGTCCTCTTCATCTGTCGTACCTTTTTCTCTCGTCGCTGCCTCTTCACATTTCTTTCATTTTAGAATCATCGTGATTCTCTTTTTCCAACACTCGTAGTCCTTGTCGTCAAAAAAAGGAATTCTCATTTCCTCCGTCATCTTGGGGCTTTCTTTTTAATCACGCTCTACTACCATGTTGAATTATAACGAGATGTTCAGAGGTTGTAGACCAATTGAGAATAACTAATTAGAAGTTTGATATGTTTATTAATATGCAGAAATAGACATTAATACAGATTACGAACAAGCAAACTATACCCGTACGAGAGACAACGAGAGCGTACATGCGCGTCAACAAGCATATTACTACCTCTCCTCTGTCTCTCACACAAACACACACACACACACGCACACACACACACACACACATACACACATACACAACAGTATCGCTTCCACTGCGCACATACCTGCGCATCACAGATGTCGCTACATTTATATTAGCTGTAATATAAATTTATCTATACTTCAACAGTATATGAAGTTTAGCATCCGGTAGTGAATATTTTGTTTACTTGTCAGAGATAAAAAAAATCCTTATGAAAAAACAATGAACGAATATTGTATAGGTGCAGATTTGTTGATGTGTGTGACTGCCTTGGATAAATAGGGCCAATGTTTTAAAGCTTTGTATACGGAGAAGTATATTTGTTTAACCTTTGAAAACAATTTATCACTCGACTGATATTCGTTTACAAATAGACCTACTATATTTATTCACACAGCAATAGGACTTTGTGAATATTTTGGTTATTTAAAGTAATAGTTTTAAGATGTTTATATTTTAATATGCAAATTGTTAGATACTGTATTAAACATTGACCCCTCTTATCCCAATGTACATAGTATTTGTTTCCAAGACATATTTCCCTTGAATGATCAACTCTAAAAGGTCAGTGGTTACACTAATAAGCTACACTGTTTTCAGATTCCTACATCAGGTTGAACAACTGTCACAAAACGAAACTAGCTTGCAAATGAGTAATGATCACACTAATGGCACCTATATTATCCACTGAAATAACTGGTTGTTAACGAAGTAGCTGTATTTAAAACCATGTATTTTTACTAAAGTGACTACTTAGGAGACGTTAAGGTTCAATATCGTCGTATTAATTGAACCTAACCCGTATCTGAAAATACAATTTAAAGGAAGAATAAATTATTAATTAAATGTCTTGTTATAAAAAAAACAATCTATATTAATTTCCCAAAGAAAATATATTAATTCATAAATTATTTTTGTTTTCCCATTTAAATAGTATTAAAGTTGAAAAATGTGAACAAAATATTTCAATATTTTTTTTACGTGGTGCGAAAATTCCATTTATTTCAAATAAATGGACGATTGTATTGTTTACCGGCATATATTTTTCTTAAAAGAATAAAATGGGAAGTGAACTGATAATGATGCAAAAAACTTTCATCCTCATTAAGATAAAAGGACTAATAGTTATATTTTCAGTACTTAAGGTATTCTCTATACTACGCATGAATGAGAACGTAAAAATCAAAGAACAGTAACTAGATTCTATTAAATTATTGACACAGTTATTATTTCTTAGCGTTCGGCAGCCCATATAAGTAAAATCTTAGTTTCACACTCATCGCATGTATTTTTAATCCAAATTGGTGGCTATGCGGGCTAAATGTCAGGTAAATATAGTCTGGTTTTCCAGTGACTGGTAGTAGACTAGACTGCCGATGACGGGGAGATCGTGGTTCTAATCTCAGTCAGATGTACCGAGGGTGGTTTTTACCAAATGGCTTTCCACCCTCCTTCCATGTAAATGTGGGTACACTTTCTTTGAATATAACCCCCCTAATCCCTAAAACCATTAGCGTAATTATTACTTAAGCGTATAACCCAAGCAGGTACCAAGACGTGGTGATAAAAAAGCTTTGTCTCTCATATTATGGTTTTGAGTTACTTTGGGGTGGATGGATACACTTCTTATTTTTCTAAAACACGTTTGTTCTATCCGAATAAATACACTAATAAGTTATGGAAGAGGAAATAATAGTTAAGATAAANAGGGAAAGTAGGAAATCTTTTAGGATCAAACACCCTCAGCACACCTGACCGGGGTTCGAACCCCATCTTCCCTGTCACTAGTAGTCTGGTGTATTAAGAAAGTGACGCCCTAAACCAGGCATGTCAAACTTGCGTCCCGTGGAACTTATGATGGACCAACATTTACTGAGACCCGGTTTTTAGTTTTAGAAACGTCAAGGAAAGGCCATATTTGGAAACTTTGCATAAATTTGGTAACTCTAGTATTTTAGATTGATGTATCATTTTACTCCAACAGGGTTCAATTTCTCCAAAATTGTTAAATTATTATTATTGTCAACATATGTTTTCTAACATGGAACCCAACGCCTGAGAGATCTCTGTTTACGAACACACATTTATCAACAATATTGAAAGGGACTTAGGCCTAAAATTTAAGATCCGACATTCACACCGTTGTGGCAAAAATAAAAGTGCACACATTTAAAATAAATCAATGCAGGGTTAATCTTTTTGACTAGATCCTACTATTTTTTATTGTTGTGATGATTAAATATTAAGATGATTTTTTTCATTTATCTCAGTTATTTAACGTAAATTTTCTGAACTAACTGATTATTTCAGCACACGACTTATAAAATAACTTAAATATAGACCAGACACACCACCCAGCCCCCAGCCGTTAATTCATCACTGTGAAAGGGGAAACTCACATTTTACTATAGATACATTTTTCGGCCATGTCGGGAATTGATCCTGGGATCCTATCTCAGTAAACAATCACGCTACTGACTCTTTTTTTTAATAATATAATGACTATGTATATATGTATATTTAATATGTCCTCCTCTCCCCCAGTATCTTTAATTTTTAATCTAGTCTTTATGTTCCAGCACGCTTGACATGCCTGCCTTAGGTCATGCGACCACTCATGTGAATAATATTCCCCGTTGATAGACAAAGCTAATGATCGCGAGCGTATTATGACTGACAGGACTCGCTGCTGAATCTACTCGGAGTTATTCATTCTGACGTCAAGCTGCTAGGAAACTGTCGATCGTCATCCCGGCTGCTGTGCATCATTTAGTGGTACCTCCAGTTCAGGTTATGAGGAAATGTTGGGAATTGTCATTTAGGAACCCTGAAAACTAACCATGCTTAGTGCTCTCTAGTTTCATCTTCATTCATATTTATTCAAATGAGTGGCATTAGTCATGTACAAATTAGCAACTGTAATTATATATTTACTATGAGAGCTGCCTTTAGAGCTTTGAAACTCCAAACTTCCAGCTGTTTCTCAAAATAAGTTCAGTGGTTTGATTTCAAAATACGACTCACCCCAAAACGAAGTAGAAATATATAAACAGTGTTCTATGCTTCTCTACCAATCCCAAATTTTAGGCTGAATAAATTAAAAAGCATATCTAAAAATGTGAAATAAGATAATTTTCAAATAATTTTCAAAATAACCACCATGAATCACTGACTAAGGCAAAAGGAACATGAAAATCAATTTGGACTTTCTTAAATAAATACAGTTATTTATTATTAAAGTCAGTCCAACTTTTTTTTTATTACGTGAGGATTTTTTTGAAGTTTTGAAGCGTTTGAGCTACATGATAAAAAGGGATATCCTCACAATTTGGAGATTATTTCTTTTAGAAATGCAACGCCTTTCTGTTCATTTTCTCCCCCGCCATGTCGTGTTACCCACCCGGTCTATATGAGTTTTAACTACGGTAATGGAGTAAATAGGATGTTATTATAAAGTAGAAATGTACCCACATTTGTGTGCGGGAAAAATTACTCTTAACACAACCAACCGGGATTTGAACCAAACCCTTCCTGTTACTGGAAAATCAGACAAGTCAAATCTGACATATAGTACTCACGCCCACCGATGTGGGTGGTACTAATATATTAAGATAATGTCATTTGAATGTACTCCTCGTTTACCCTCAAAGGAAACAAATTTACCCACTATGACAGCACTTTGATACAGTTTCTAGGGTATAATCATAAAGTAATCAATACAAGTATGACTGCTTGCTACCGTTTAGGATAAACGGTGTGTACATCACTCATAAAACACGTATTATTATATTTATACATTACAACACACTTTTATAAAATAAAATAGAATGAAAATGTTTATAAAAGTTAGTTTGGTACTTAGTCTTGTATGCTCCCATCCTTCGTCCTTAAGGGATCAAAGGAAGGACGTGAAACATTACAATAGTAAAAAAAATAATAATAATAAGGAAATTGCAGAATGATCCTTTTTGAATAAAGCTCATATATGATAACTGTTCTAAACCAGATCCCTTCACACAACACCTAACTTGCCAAAAAGGGAATATATATATATATATATATATATGTCAACAATAAAAGAGAAAACTGGTAGATGATCGGGTGAAAAAGGTAGCATAAGAGAGAAGTCCAATTAGAAAATTTTCTTTCATATTTGGTAGAATAATATTCATTTTAAAAATGTATATAAAGGTATATATTAGAGTGATATAAACAATTAATCAAATTTAATAATTCCTCTTTTCATAAAACGTGCTGTTCTATCTATAGCAGTATCATAGAGCTTGACATCACAAAAGGCAATACTATTTGATAGATACAAATACTGCAATAGCATTAACAATTGAGCCCAACCAACTCTCATACTCAAAATATAATTGCTTCAGAACCACATCAAAACTTGCAACTGTTTCTCGTCGGTATACAAGATTAAAGTTTTTGTTAAGAGTATACTAAAGAAAAACCTTCATTTAATAGGGATATATTGCTTAAGACATTATTCATTTTCTCTCAGTGATGAAGTTACGTTTTACGTACCTACAAAGTATTATCATATTTCCATAACTAATGTTCTATGCCATAAGGACAAAATTCTAATAACGAAATGGTGAAATTTATAATTTTTTCATCAAACTTGACTTTATGAAAACAAAACATTAAATAAAAGAGTTTATAAACTACGTCATAACGTATACTTAAAAGAGACTTGATCAAAAATTATTAAATCTAGAATAGAATAATTACTAAAATTAATCATAATTTATTTTACTGATAAAATCATTTATTATTTTAGTTACCAAAACTTCCATATTATAGATATTATAATACTAACAATAATATTCGCCAATCCAAAACCCAAAATGGAACTTTCTAACCTTGATTTTCCTTTTATGCCAAAGTACAAAAGACTCATATTTTATAAGTTGACAAAAAAAAAAAATACACATACTAAGTTTTCCTAGCTCTTGACTGTAATTTAGTTAGCAATCCAATTATTTTCCAAATTTATTAACTATGTTCAACAAGTTCATTATTCAAATATTTATCCATATTAAAAAAAATCATAAAATTAGAATATTTGCATCCAACAAGAATTCTGAGCCAAAAGATTTAAGTTCAATATCAACATGCCGTAAAGTTAATTTTGAATGATTGGCCAAAAAGAAATTTAATAGCTTACATTTTACTGGACTAGAAGCGTCCTCAACGAAAATCCAACCAAGAGTAATCTTCCAAGGAAAATACATCGGTATATATTCACTCTACAGCTGAAGCGTGCAAGATAGGAAAAGGGAGGGGTGGAAGGGTAGACTTATTGGATGGACACGTGATGGAAGATTAGTCAGTCCTCTATTCTGTGCCAGAACCTTGGAGAAGGTCAATCCAGATTCTGGTCTAAGGTGGAAGCGGTGGCGGTGGATGAGGCCGGAACTATCCCAGAGCTCTCTTGACTCGGTCAGTCGACTCGGTTAGTAGATTGGGGTAGGTCGTGTTGTTTCGGTCCCCACGTGTATGTTAAGTGGGGTCGACAACAGCTGCCTGGGGTGAGTTGCATTAACCAATAATAAATATTTTGTAGATAATAGTACTGTTCTTATTTTTGTTACTTCTACAGATGTTACATGTATACTAATAAAACCTTTTCATAACTAAGCATATTTTTCATTTTGAATCAATCTCTTTAGTTCCATTACATTTCTAAACTTAAATGTATCAAGATTAGGAAATTAACTTTTTGGTTTCAATCTAAACCTTAACTTTCCTATTCTACCTCTCTAAATGACTTACACTTAAGAGGAAATATTTTAAGGCTACGTCCCAAGAGCTGTGCCCCCTTTCACCAATACGTAAATGGGTTCCACTACTTTTAAATGGATACGTAAAATGGTAACCAATATTTTTAAACGGATAGGTAAAATGGAACCGCTGTAGTTTGAAAAGTATTACTATACTAGCGGAATCCAAGCATTATCTAAGATAATAATTCTGTTTCAAATTTACACAGTGCCTTTTTGTTTGCGCTGTTGGTAGCTAAACAGTGCAGAGCAGTTTTATTTTACGCTGTTGTCCTACATAGCATCAGAGCCCAGTTACACAGTGCAAAGCAGTCCGGTACAATGGAAGCCATGACAAGTTAAAAGAATAAGACGATGTTCATATTTCATCGTTATAAGTTTAGATATCACAAACTTATGAAGGATGGAATTCAACGTTGGACTTGTGCGGTATCTACATGTGTTATATTAACCTTAATGATAATAATTGTATAGTGGAAAGTTCTAGTGAGTATAACAATTAAAAACCGGATGAACAGAAAATAGTTAATGGCTACAAAATTCCTTAAGGAATGTTGAATATATTTTGAGCAGACCGTCTAAAATTTTACTCACGGAATTAAGGAGGGGAGATGTACCCACTTTGATGTCTCAGGATGCCTAGCGTATTAAGAGGAATATACTTAATGCATGTAATGCAATTCACCCTAACCCACCAAAAAGTTTTAATGAAACACAAGAGTCACATGGTAATCCAAAGCAACAAAGATGAACCATTTATGTTGGTTGATGATAAGACCTCAAACACAGTAGTTTTTTCAACCACATCTAATCTGCAGTTGTTACGTTGGACGGCTGTGATCTATGTTGACGGAACTTTCAGAAGTTGTACCAAGTTTTTCACACAACTTTTCACCATCCATGGACTTGTAAATGGTGTAAACGTACCACTTGTATTTTGTTTGCTACCGGATAAGGAACTAAAAGTTATGCAGAAACATTCTCCCATGCTGTTACCTACTGCAACACAAGTTATTTAACCTTTGACCCTAAGCATATATATACTTTTTTAAACATCTGTACACATCGCTGCTCGTGCTGTCTGGCCCTCCATCAAAATAAGAGGTTGTCGCTTCCATCTGGAGCCAAGTTGGTGGCGAAAAATCCAGCATCTAGGACTAGAAAAATAATATAAACAAATTCAGAGGCAGGCAATTTTTTTAGGACTTCCTTTTCTGAATCCAGAAGAAGTCGAAGATTCTTTCATCGAAGACTTTATGTCTGTTCTACCCACAGAGGAGAAAGTTCTATTATTTACCGACTACGTATTCGATACCTACATTTCACCAGATGCAGTATTTCCTCCCACTATTTAGGCTGAATTCGCAGCAACAACAAATCGCACTACCAACAGTTGCTAATCATTTCATTCAAGACTGAATGCCTCATTTTGTAACAAACACCCAAATATTTATAATTTTGTTGAAAACTTGAAAGATATTTAATCTAATGTGTACATTTTATCAAGAAGTACCAGGACTGTAAAGAAGAATACCATGGAAAAGGAGCAATTTCTGAGATAACAAATGGCTGAGTTCAAGACTGGAGAAATAACAAGATCTACTGTTATCAAAACAGTGTTTTTTTTAGTTTTTACCAGTGATTATTAAGTAATTCTGACGTGCAGCAAGAGCTATCAATATTTCAAAGTGTTTAGAAGAAAATAAAACCAATTTTTTGGGGACTATTCAGCCAACCTCAACGTTATGTCTCCTGGGTAACGCTAATAGGCTGACGGAAGATGGGATCAATTTTACCTATACCCTTTTTCTAACTGGGACCCATCTCACCTATAACTTTTTTTCAAACCGTGGCCCAGTTTGACATGATTTTTGAAAACGGGACCCAGTTTACCAAACCCGAATATTTTTTGGACTTTTTAAACCAATTTAAGTATTTCTTGAAGTAATCAATATTTAATATAATTAATTTATCATAATATAAAAACACACAAAAACTTTTTGAGCTCATAGGCGCTCACACAATTTCTTAGTCTGTAGGATATCTGCTTTTCCTAACGTTTAACCCGTTTTTTGCTCTATATGATGAGTTTCTATTCATTCAGGACAATTAAAAATAGTGTTTACAATATATATATATACGTGTTGGGTTGTTAAAGTCAGTTGAAATAATTTGTGATTTAATTTCCCATAAAAAGAAAGTATTGTGGCGGTGAACATTTTTTTCTACCTCGAGATAAAGATGCCTTTTGACGTTGATGTAACCCAAAACTCCAAAAAGTGGGTTTTATAATTCTATGTCCATTCCACTGTCTGTCTATACCTGAAACCCTGCCTTGAGATCATATCGTGGGTTGGACATTAGCTTTAAATTAAAGTGGTTTTTTTTACTCGTAACTTATTTTCAATAACTCTACATTTTTTTAATCTGGCATTGGTGTAGGTTTTTTTTTCAAATTAAATATAGTTAAGGAATGTTTCACTTGATAAATAGTCATGCAAACTTGTTTTTGTAGGGATATTGACTCAATTGTTGTTTATTACCAAGCAATTTCTGAAAATTTAATATGTTTGAAAGTAACTTATTTTGTTGAAAATAGGGATTTGTGGAGTGTCTTTCATAGTACATGGATGTATAATTTATTTTATAAATAAATATTCACATAAGAATATTTGTTTCCGAAAGATTTAAAGTTTTTGAAAATGGCCTTTACAATATTGTTTTAAATATATATATATA